>MU227898.1:276205-306411 GCA_018584345.1 Thuja plicata
CTTCAGAGAGGTTGTAAGACTCCATGGACTCCCATTGTCCATCATATCAGATAGGGATCCTAAGTTCTTAGGTCACTTTTGGAGGACATTATGGAGAAAACTAGGAACAAATATTTCTCTATCATCTGCATATCATCCACAATCTGATGGTAAAAAAAAAGTCATCAAAAGATCCCTTGGAAACCTTATGATGCCTCACACAAGAACATGGAGCCACTTGGGATACCATTATAGCACAAGCAGAGTTCTCATTCAATGGTTCAGTAAATTGGAGCACTATTTTAACTCCATTCTAGATTGTCTATGGCACTCACCCTAGAGGAGTATTGGAACTCAGGGATATCAAAGAAATGGACAAAACAAGTGCACTAGTTGAAGAATTTTCTAAGTTGATGAAGAATATATATGATTAGGTGCAAATAAAATTGAAGCATACCACTAAGAAATATAAATCCCATGCTGACAAGAAGAGGAGAGATCTACAATTCAAGGTGGGAGACTTAGTGATGATCCACCTCAAGAAGGAGAGACTACCCAAAGAGAAATACAAAAATATTATGATGAAAAAGATTGGCCCTTTCAAGATTCTAAAGAAATGTGGAAACAATGCCCATAGAATTGATCTACCATCTCACATTGGCTTATCACCTATTTTCAATGTTGCAGACATCTATTCTTATAAAGGAGAAGATAGTACTACTGATATTGCAGGTACTCGAGAACCTCCTACACTCCAACAACTCAAGGACATGCGACAAGAAACTCCTCCTAAGATTGAAACCATTCTAGACAAAAGAGTGAACAAGAAAACTAGGAGGGGAACTTACTATGAGTACTTGGTTAAATGGAAACACCAACCAGTTGAAGATGCTACATGGATGAACCCTAAAGACATTCTGAAGACAGGTTATCCACTTGAAGAACCTACAACTCAAGAGACTTGAGTTCTTTTTGTCATGAGGAGTATGGTGCAGGCACCTCCTAAAGATCCTCATTTTATTGCTTTCATGTTTGTAATAAGATTCATTCTTGATATCACCCTTGTGTGTGTGTAGTTGTGTGGGTCTTTGATGTAAGGTGAAGGACCAAAGGTGATGTTATAAACCTAGGTTCCTGGAAGCAAAGTTAGACCATGTTTGCTTAAAGTCTTTAAGTTTGGTTAGAAGGAATGTTTTAAGTCCTTAGGTAGGTTATTTTCTTATGTTGACCCTCTCCCACCTCCTTGGTTTCATTGAACTTAACATTCTCCAAAATTAGCAACTTTACTTCATGATTGCCAAAAGTTGTCTTTTTACAAAGTTGCATGAGCAACTTTTGAAAAATGTTTCTCAAGAATTAACAACTCCTTTGTAACTGAACTCACCCACTTTATGAATCTTTTAAAATTCTTGGAGGATGCTATTAGGTGAGAGGATGCCTTCCATGAAGATCAGAATACTGTGTGTATGAAGTTTGATGTTTGAAGAAGGAAATATAAGAGTGTTTTGAGTCATTTTTGCATGGTATGACCTGGTACAAATTCATTTTGAAGATCCATTTATAGAAGTTTTTAATTCCTTGAGTCTTCTTACCTTTCCATTTGATTTGAGGTGTTTTTTTTAAGTTAGTGAAAAGTTATAGATTTTATTTGGTTGCTATCTGAGAAACCAAGGTTCTACTGGACTAGTCTCAAAGATGCAATCCTAATAAGAGATTTATCTAGTGGATCTCCTTGGACACTTGGAAAATTTTAGTAAGGTTAATGGTATTTAGGAATATAGAAGTTCAGACTCTCATTCTTAGTCCTTCTATTTTTAAGATCAAGCCCTAGGCTAATTATCCCTATGTAATTAGCTTAGTCTGTTGATACAGTCATATGCAAGAGTTATATGAGTGTTGTGGGATCAACCCAAGAGTGGTTATAGACTAATTTTTGGTAGGGAAATCTATCCAAATCTTTTAATTTCATCCATGAACCCACCTTCTATCACTTTCCTAACAAACCAAGCCTAAACTAGCTAATTAGGTCTATGTGTTTTGTGAGAGCTTGGGGGTGCAAGAGTGGAGTGAGGTGCTAATGATTTGGGGGGTTTACAAAACCCATAAATTGTACTTGGAAAACCAATAATATCCTCTAGATCCCACTATCACAAGAAGTTAAGTCTCAAAAACCTATTGGTTAGGGCTACAAGGAATCCTAGGCTATTTAGGGTTTGACTAACTTTGGGTCTTCAAGACAAAACTTAGTAGTGGATTCTTGGTCCCTAAGGTGTATTAAGAGTCTTCAATCCCTTAGGATAGAGTTTTGAATCCACTGGTGAAGTTTTATACCTTATTGTATGGTTTAGGGAAAGTGTCCCTAAAGGAGAAAATTGCTTTGTTCCATAGCTTGATTTGGAGAACCAAGAGAGAACAAGGGAAGCCTATTGACCCCTTGGACAAGTCAGGAGGCATCCTAAGAAGACTTGTGTGGAGTGATATTGATCAAATTTGAATTTTGAAGAAACATCAAAGAGTTAGGGCCCATTAAGGTCTTCTAGCAGTGCTCTCCACATCAGAATGACTATCAAGGTGATTTTTCTAAGACATTTTTTTGAAGAGGAGAATTACCATTGCCGATTTTTTGAAAGACATTTTTCTGGATAGAAGAAATGGGGAACAAGAAGGGATGGAAAAGTAAATCTGCACGAAAAAGGTCACCAGGTACCAAACAAAGAAATCGTGAAGTTGCATTGGCATATTTCTATTAAACTTAAGATGGTATGGACCTAGACCTCTAATTTTATGTGCCCAAATTTTATGGACCTATGCTTTATTTTTCTATAATTCGATTCATTTTTGTGGATGTAGCTAAAAATCAACATGGTCAAGGTGAAGGAGAAGCTCAAGTAGGAGGGTCAAGTCAAGTTGAACAAATGCACCTTGAAGAAGGGTTAGGATCAATCCCTATGTAAGCTCAAGCATTAGATGTTGGAGAAGGGTCAAGATCATGTGCTCCTACTAGTATGGATGAACTTATAGATCTATCTCAAACTATAAAGAGAAATATTAATTATAGAATGGATGTGGAGAATTTGAGATCACTTGCTAATGTTCAACCCTTGAGTCTTGCTAAGAAGAGGTTAATGAATATGATATCAAGAGAAATATTGGCTAAATTTGATAATTTTGAAACACTTGAACAAGCCCAATTGCTTTCAGTTGTACTTATAAACAAAAATTTGGAAGAGACATTAAAATTATTGGGTTAGACACAACATCAAAGGAAAAAAATATTGTTGACATGCAAACTGATATGATTGAAAATATTAGGAAAGTTTTGAACTAGGTAGGGAAGCGATCTCGAACTAAAGATAAAACCATTACAATAAAATTTATGTTGACATCCATTGCAGGTAACATTATGCTCCAAAAAAGACAAATATCTTCAATTTCATCTCGGGTTGGTTTTAGTAGGAAAACAATATCATGATATGTTAATGAGAGAATTATTTTGGATGATAGAACCTTGGAAGGCAATTGGGAAATCATGTGTAGAGCTCCACATTCTGATATGATTGATGAAGGAATCAAGAATTTGGTCACATTATTTTGGAATCATAATACTCGTCCTTCATTAAACATTAGATATGTTATCAGACATAAAATTGCAACTAATCAATATGAACATCATACAAAACATTGGTTGGACACAAAACAACTATTGGAATAATGTAAGGGTGTGTACTAAGAGGGGAGGGGTGAATCAATACCCTTAAAATTTTTTATCAATTAACCTTAGTACTCATTTCTTGCATAACATACCATTGTAGCTTTCCTACTTCATGCATGCAATATCATAGCATAAGTGTAAATGCATGTAAAAAAACATTGAAATATTCATGAAACTTATTGACACATGACACAAGTATTTGGTAACGTAGAAACCCTTGTTAGAAGGTAAAAAATACGGTGGGGATGAAACCCACAAAGCTTAACTATCAATAGAATGGAAGGTTCCTATTAGGGATACATGTTGTGATCACTTCTGATGATCTTGCCTTGTTAGGAGTAACATGATAGACTTGTTAAGTCTACTCGGTTAAGAGATTTTAGCAACACAATGTATGTGTGCACTTGGTTAAGAGATTTACATAAAGACTATTAAGTCCACCTTCTTGAAGGATTTTTTATGTTTACTACAATTTTTAGAGAGTAGAAAAAATAATAGATGACCTAATAGCTTGCAATATTGAATTACTAATTATAGATCCATTAAGTTCACAAAATTGTATATCACCTATTGTGATGCATAATACGTTTGTTCTGCATGTTCTTCTTAATTTAATTCTTCTTTATTTGTCCTTCTACATTAAAACCTTTTTCTAATCCATAGATGTCCTTGTGTAGCTACAATCATCATGTTCTTGATTGATTATACATCTATATATACAATGTTTTGACCTAATTAGGTTTCATGCTTTTCTTGAATAACTCTAAGATCAAAGTTTTACACCTTAACCTTGATCTCCTAGTTTGCATGAATACAATCAGTTAAACTAATTAACTCCATAATTTATTCTTTTCTTGACCCATAAGAAACATTTGAATAGCTAAGAAAGAAGCTATTTTAAAGACTAAAGTGCTTTAGCTGATGTGGAGTTTAGATATGCTTTTATCAGTGTTAAAACTATCTCTTGGTTAGACTGGTTCTCGGTGATGTCTCTGCTCAGTTGATATACTTTGCTTGGTGTTCAAAATGTTTCATTGACCATTGTGATTGGTGAACACGTCATTCAGTGATCACTGTCACTCAGTGAAATATGTTGCTCAGTGAATGCTGACCGACCGACCAAAATTGTCTACTTGAATACTAATGGCTACTTCTGATCCTTTAAGGATTAGCAATCTCCCCCTTTCACATTAGTATCAAAAACTGATATGTCCAATATATACCAAGTATGTTATACATTTACAATGACTCACCCTATGCTCATGCCTCGGTATGTAGATACAATGTATGTACATGTTTCCCCATGTATGCACATGTTTCCCCCTTTTTTGAAAGTAATAACAAAGATGTATAACTTACAACTTGTCAAGAATGTTCTTATGAGATTGCTTGATGTCTGCCATCAACTTTTCCCATTTCTCCTTCAGGTGCTCTAGGGTCATGTGCTCCAATGTAATGTGAGAGTACATGTCATAGATGCTTTTAGCTACTAAAATATCTAAGGTGGCAATTAGAGTCTTTACCTTAGTCATATGTGTCATCAACAATGTGAGATTCGGTAGTAACATAGATTCTAGCTCATTTACTTCATCTCTGATTTTTTTTTCTTTGTTTTGTATTTCAAGTCTTAACAATTTAGATTCAACTAGATTTTCAATGTAATTGGAATGCATTTGGCTTGGTTGAAAGACTTTATGTACTAGCTTTTAGATCTTCATTCAACTTAGCTATATGTTCATCCTTCTCGGGGGTGAAGTTTTCAATAGTACAAAACTTTTGAACTAAGGTAACCAGTTCTAAAATAACAAGATCTAGCATAGTTACAAGTTCAGAAAGTTTCACCTTGTTTACTACTACTTCTTGGCTTATTTTCTCTGTTAGCCTGTAGTGATACTTTTCTTCTGATCTTTCCTCAATGACCTTCTTGGCATCTACATTCTGCTATATGATTGCCTCGGTGAGAACTGCTAGTTGATCAATGATGGGTGCATTTTGATCAATTTGCGTGTCAAGAATTATTTGCAATAGAATATCCTTTGTTGTTTCTAAGAATTGACTAATTTTGTGGTCCATTTTGAGCTTGTCCTATTGTGCTTTCCTTTTGTATAGCTCCTCATACCTTGATAATGAATCGAGATCAAGTTTTCTTAAATCATAGTTAGGTATGTCTATTATCTCATCAAGTGTAACAGGGGCTTTACTTTTCTTATTCTTCTTCTTCTTATTATTTGGAATGTTGCTTGATGCAGGGGAATGAGGAATGATAGCAAGAGCCTTTTGTTACTCGGTTTCTATCATTGATTTCTTTGGAGGTGTGGTGCCTTGGCTAGGTTGATCAGTCAGTACCTTTTGGTCAGTTGTAGATGTCTCTACATCAACGTTTTCTTGGTCTGCATCCTTGTTTTCCTTTCCACTATTTTTGGTGGGTGCATTACTTGGTTTATCCTCTCCACTTTTATCTATCTTTTCCCCTTGTTCATCACCTTTTTCCATTGGTGTGTTTGTTTCAGGATTAGGTGTTTTCTCCTTTCCTTCAATTATTATATTGATAGCTTATATCAAAAGGCATATTACCTAGTATTTGTGCCTATGCAACATCACTAGTGTCCTTTTCCTTTGTTTTCTCGGTGGAAATATTGACATCTTCATCAGCCTTGAAATTATCATCAGAATCTCCATGAGTTCTATCTTGTATTTTTATGTCTATTTTTTTTCCTAATGATTGCAATATTTGAGGAATATCATCCATGGCCTTACTTTCCTATGTTGTCAAATCAATAGGATTGACATCCTCAGCGTCGTTGATGAAAATGTGCTCGAGGCTCGGTGTGGCCTCCTTCTCGTGGGTGTTATTAGTCTCCATTAGAGCTAGTACCTACTCTGGTGGATTAAATATTTATGTCAAAATCTTATTACTATCAATGTCAATATCTTCGAGCTTGTTCTGCAATACCTTGTATGCTCTTAATTTTGCAGAAAATTTATTTGCATGCTCCTTCATTGTTGATTCAATTTCTTCAATTATGGAATCGGGCATGAAATTAACTAAGATTCTTTCTCTCATCTATTTTTCCATGTGTAATGCATATGTCCACCTTGCTAATATTTTATCTTGTAGCTCCTTTGGAATATGAGTGCCAAATTCTAGAGGTACATATTTGTATGCTACCATCATTTTAATGATTGCTTCTTCTATTTTGTTCTGATCCTCGGTAGACATATTTATGTTTTAATTATATTGAGATAATTTTTACTGAGAGGGGAGGGGTGAATCAGTACCTCTAAATTTTTTCTTGGTTAGCCCATTAACCCTTAGTCGTCAGTTTTTAATTTAACTTATCTATCTGTTCATCTTTCTTTATGCATATGAAATCATATCATACATTATTTTTGATATGTAACAATAATAGAAACAATCATGAAATTAGATAACACATGACACAAGATATGATATCGTAGAAAAATTATGTTAGGAAGTAAAAACTATGGTGGGGATTGTTACCCACAAAACTTCACTATTCGCAGATAAGAAGAGCCGGTTAAGGCTTACAATTTGGTCACTTTTGATGACCTACCCTATTAGGAGTATTACAATAGAGACCTGTTAAAATCTACTTCATTTGAAGCTTTCAACAATACTTTTAAGTCTACACTCTATTAAGAGATTTACAAAGGATGGTTAAGTCCACCTTCTACAAAAGGAATTCAGATGCGATGCACTTGTTAGAATGCAGCTACATAGGTCTTTGACCTGATGGAATATGCAATCTTAAATTTCTGATAAAAGATCCTATAAAGCTCCAAATATACTAATAATCATCCTTCCATGATTGAGTATTACCTTTATCTACTTATCGGTAGCCTCTGTGTGTTCTTGATAACTGATGTATTATGTTTCTAATCTTTGCATGAATTCTGCCTTCTTCTCCTTAGATGCTCTTCATGGCTATCAATTATATAGAATTCATGTACTCACAATTGAGTATGAACATCTATTTATACTAGCTTAGGTTCAATTCTTGATTCATGCATTCGCAAGTTAACTCTAGATTCAAGATATACAACTTGATCTTGATCTGTAGTTAGATATGCTTTAGATCCATTAGGATGCTTTAAAGCATTTACATAAAGCTTGCATGACCATAAAAAACAAAAAAAACAATTCTACAAAATAGAATAATTTTTCTTTATCTGCCGTGTATAAATCAAATCCAAAATTTGCGAATTTTCTGACTGTCGGTTCTGATGGTCGGTGTTCTTGGTTTTCGGTGTTCCTTTCTTGAACATGTCATCGAGTATGCTTGTCTGTTTCTATCGGGTTGTTCTAGAAACTGTCACCGGTGATGCTTGTCAATTTTATACTTAGATTTTTCTCAAAAATCTTTGTTCTGTCGGGTATGCTTGCATTTCACCGGTATTGCTTGTGGTTTGCTGGTGATGCTTGCTGTCTATCGGTAATGCTTTTTTTCTGTGTTTTTTCTCTGAGTATACTAATGGAAAAATAATTTCATCAATCTCCCCCTTTGACATTAGTATCAAAAACATGATATGTGCAACATACTGAGGGTATTAGTATGTACACCTATGTATACTTCTACCTTAGTAATTTGAATGACTCTACCTATGTATATGTCGGTAAGTGTAAGTATGTATATATCCTTTATCTTTTTCTTTTTGTTACCTAATATATGTATTGTTTGGATATTTGTATTGTACATAACTATATACATTGCCTTTCCTCCTTTTTTGATTCTAAGGACAAAGGTACTTACAACTTTCCAAAAAGGTGGGAATGTGAGGACTTGACTTCCTCCATCATCTTCTCCCATTTTTCCTTCAGCATTTCTAGAGCCATGTGCTCTAGTGAAATCCTTACATGAATATCATAGATATTGTCTACTACAGACATCTCTGGGGTTGCTATTAGATTTCTAGCTTCTGAAATATGTTGCTGAAGTATTGTGAGATTTGGTAAGATATGTGCTTGGAGTTCTATGATCTCACTTCTTGCTTGCATCTCAGCATCCCATATTTCTTACCTTAGCCTATTTTCCTTAATGACTGTGTCATTATGTGCCTTTATGTTGTTGGCATGTGAGGTTAGGCTTTGTCCACTCTTAGTGACATTTATATCAATTTCTGCAAGTTTGTCACTATTCTCCTTTACAAATTTTTTAAGTGTGCACATCTGTTGAACTAAGGTTACTGCCTCAGCAATCATTGGCTCTAGTTCATCACTAAGTTTGGAGAGATTGACCTTGTTCAATGCCACTTCTTGGCTTATCTTATAAATTAACTTGAATTGATATTTCTTCTCTACTTGCTCTTCCATTGCCTGGTCGGCCTCTATCCCTTGCTCTGTGATAGCATCGGTAAGAACAACAATCTATTCCTTAACTGAAGTATTTTCATCAATTTTTACTTCAAGAACCATTTGCTAGAGTATCTCCTTAGCCTTTTCAAGTGCCATGTTTTCTCTATGTTCTTTGATCATCTTCTTTTGTATGGCTTTCCTTTGACAGAGCACTCCAAACTCTTGAAGTTTTTCATTGTCCAAAGTGGTAATGTCCCAGTTTGGAACTTCAATGACCTCATCAAGTGTTATAGCCAATATGTCTTCTTTACTATTTTCTTCTTCTTCTTTGGCTGGGTGGCAGATTGATGTACCACCATTTGCAAGGCCTGTGATTGTGTAGATTTTGTTGGTGAGTGTATAGGGGTTGAGGCATCCTTTTGTACCTATTCTATAATCACCAGTCAGTTTAGTGAAGACGTCTCCTCATGTTCCTTGGGTGTTTCAATAGATGAATCTTCCTTTTGTTTTAATTCCTCATTTCTCTTTACTTTCTCATTCTTTTCTTGCTCTTCAACCTTCTTTGAGGTATCCTCTATAGTTTTCTCTGCCTCTTGCTGTTGTTCCTTTGATGTATCTTTCTTCTCATTGGTATCATCCTTCATTTATGTGTCGGTATCCTTTGGAGTATTGGATGCACCTTGATTTTCATCTGTACCCACATCCTTGGGTATATCATCATCTTTCTTGGATGATATGTCCTGGCTAGACTGTACATCGATAGCATCTATCAATATATTCATATTTGTAGGTGTATTGACAGTTGTAGTGTCAATAGCTATGTCTTGTTTGTCGATATTAACCCTTGTAGCAGTGATATCTTCATCTTTTTTCATATCTACTATAGGTTCTTTTCCTGTAATGGTGTCGACAATATTGTCTAACCGTGAATCATCATTTATATCTACATCTAAGTTACCTTTAATTGTGAGGTCCTCTTTGGCAACTTCTTCATCCTCCAAGTTAATGTGGATGGGGGTATCCAGTACTTGATCATGTTGGCAATCTTTTGACCAATCCTCATCTATAACATCTGTCTGTTTCTGCCCTGTTATCTGCACTTCTTCATTTTCTAACTCAACTGTTGAGTTACCTGTCTTATTGATGAGTTATTTTTTAGGAATGCTCTCTTTTGCAGGTTTTAATATCTCACTCCATATCTTATGATTTTCTGCTTCTAGCTCAATGAGTTTCTCTTGAAAAAATTTGTAGGCCCTCATTTTTGGTGAGAATTTCTTTGTATATTTATCCATGAATTCATTTAGTTCTTCCTTTGTGGAATCAGGAGGTAAAAGAGTGACCAATACTCTTTATCTCAACTTTTTCTCCTCATGGAGTGCATATCTGAATCTAGAAGAAATTTTATCTAACATCTCTTGTGGAACATCTTGTGAAGTGTATTGATTGGGAACATAATAGTGTTTGCACATTTTTGCAATCAGTGCATCTTCTATCTTATCTTGGTCTACTATATCCCATTATAACCATTTCTTAATTTTTGGATGTCTAATAGATGCAGCTTCATAAATGTACTTACATACATCATCAATGTTATCAGACAGTGATGTAATCTTTTCTTTTTCTTTTTCTATTCTTACAGTGTCAGGTTCATCCATTGCTGTATCTTCCAATTCTTCATCTGTCTGAACATACTTTCTCCTTTTTGTAGGTGTTCTAGCTGGTTGTTTGGTCTTTTGAGGTTCAGCTTTTCATTTGTACACCTTCCCTTTGACCATAGGTGAAGGAATAGTATCCTTAGCCATTTGGCTTCTTGTTCTAGACTTTTTGGTTGGAGGAGGAGGTGGTGAATCAGACTTGTCCTCTTCTGACTCATTTGTGTCTTCTATTTTATCGATGGGAAGTTGTCCCTCAGTGTCTTCCTCCTTTCTCTATTCTTCCTCCTTACCCTGTTCTTCATCTTCTCCATCATAAGATATGTTCAAGTTCTTCTTTATGTTTTTCACCATCCTCTTAGACTACTTTATGGCCTTCTTGACAACAAGTATTGAATTAATTTTATATTTGGCTTCCTCATAGGTACCAAACCTCATTTGTTTGTTGTCAATGGGTTCATTCAATAATGCCTTTATTTCTTTTGTTGCTAACCCAGTTTTGATTTCATAATCAAGCTTTTCTAGCCAAGATTTCCTTGGGACTACTGCTTGAATGTAGATGAAGTCAATATCCACCATAAAACAAATGTCATCTTTCTATTCCTCAATTAGACTTTCAAGAATTCTACTCCTTGCTTGTAGCATATCCTTAATTATCTTAAAGTACTCGTGCATAACATTGTCAAAATCTGTGCCTAGTGTTTCAATGAATTCACTAATCTGCATGGTAATGGGTCTGTTGGTGTCCCATGCTACTTTTCCAATTGAAGGAAAGTACTCTTCAAAGTAGAAGAATATACATAATATGAGGGAATTGAACTTACATGTGTTTTTCCATGAAGACCTTATGGTGCACATGTTCTCCTCAAATTGATGCAATAGGATCTCTGCTAGATCCATCTTCTTCCCTTGTTTGATGATTTTGTAGGCTGTTCTCATTTCTGTGCTAGAGATACTATTCATTCTGCTAGCTTGGAATATCTTATATCCAACTATGCAAGCACCAAACTTCAGCTCTGCGCCGGTAATAGTGTTCACCTTCAATGCCCTCTTGTCTGATTTAGCACCAGTTAACTTTTCCACTTCTGCAAGAGAAGGATGTTTGTGAGCCTGAGGTTTGTCATTTTTTGGATAGACTTTCACTGCATGTATAACATCTTTTGTTATAGCCTTTGGTTTGTTCAACCACAAAGTGTTGTTATGTACTCTACTTAGAACAATCTTAATCCATTTTGTTTTAAAAACCTTTGGGAAATGAAGTGCATTTGTCAGACCTTTCACTTCTAAGTGTTTATGCTCTTCTTTGATCTTTCCACCATCATCACAAAGTTCCTTATAGTCATTGTCTAGGTCTAGATCTCCTATCTCGGAGATCTTGCAGTGTATATAGGACCTAATGTCCTCGACCAATAAAACCCTAGCTGGGATTTGGGAGAATGCTCCAGAATCGTCTAGTTGAGAGGCTATCTCAAGATGTAACTTATATTTCAGTTCAACACATGCCCCTCTTCTAATAATCTTAAATGGTTTCTTCTTGTCATCCTTAAGTTTCTCTACCCTAGATGTTGATGCCATCATTTTTGAGATTTTAGGGCTTTTTCATAAATCAAAACAGTGCTTATCGGTGAGTGAATGAACTTACTGAATGTCTATGATCTCCTTCAAATCTGTATGCTCAGTGAATGAATTCTACTAGGTTGCTTCCCAAACTGCTCAAAATTGCTCTGCTATGCTTTACACTGCTCAAAAATTGTGGGTGCGAAAATGAGCTTACCCGTTGGGCTTTTATACTTTTTGGTGCCCTAAGTTGTCATTAATGCTTACCAACTTCATCGGTTTATGAAGACTACCTCCATTGGTAAATACATTCATAACTCCTCTGGTGTCTTTGCAAAGCGTTAGGGTAGCTTAGCGGTGTTGGAGACTTCATCGATGATCGTCAGTGATATTGCAACAACAAATTTTGTAGATTCAGTGTATACCGATACTTGTCAAGTTACACACAACTTGTGTAATGACCGATACATTTCAGTAAGTATTGCATGTCTTTTCTATGTGTGTTCACTAATGCAGATTGTGCCCAATAACCGAAGGTTGCTTTATAGTATATTATCAAGTAACAATATATTGCATCTTTATTCATGCCTATATAACAATATGAACTATGTGTAATGGAACTGATGCATAATAAAACTTGTGATAATGTAGTTCCATACTTACTTGTGCAATCTAGTTAGATGTAGTGATGTCATTGGATCTAGTGGATGGGGTGTCACCATTTGCATTGCTTGTACTAGCACCTTTAGTGTTTGTGGCTTTTACCCACATCTTGTTTCTCATTCTTTTGATGTCAACAATGGTATTTCCATTGGGATGTGTATTTGTGTCTGTCAGTCGGTCTTTGCAATATTTTATCACATGTCCAACTTTATGATAGTGTAAACATGCGATACCTAGATTGGACCATCCTCTTGACCTTCTGGTCCACTTTCTCATATAGTTGGTAGCAATACGACCATACCTTCCACATGCTGTGCAATTTACCCATGTGTTATAGTCCCAAACATATGAGTTACCCTCTCTAGTTAGCTTGTATCTTTTATCAGTTTCTTTCTGAGTCCATGCCTTGTTGCTCTTTTTCTAGCATTCCTTATGTGTATGCCCATTCATCTTGCATGTAGGATAATATTTGTCACTGTAGGTTTTTCTCTTTGGATTTATCACTTTGGATCTGCACTCATGTGCCTTGTGTCCTTTCTTTTGATATTTATAACAATTACCAATAAAAGTAGATTGTGCTTGATAAATACCTTTCATTTTGCTTCTACAGATGATTGAGGTGTGGCCTAGTTTTCCAAAGTGATTGCATGATAGCTTCTTAGATCTTGGGGTTGTGAAAGCATTCCTCTTATCAGATTGATTAGAGGATTCTCCATTCTCATTGTACCCTAATCCTATGTAGTTGTTGACTCTTCTTTGTCCATCAAGAAAGTCATCCATCTATTTGTTGCTATCCTCAGCCTTTTTGATTAGTTCATTGTGTTGATTCTGAAGTCTGATTTCATGCTTTAATTTTTCATTTTCTTCCCTTAGTTCACCAATGGTCTGTATTCTTTCTATGAGTTATGTATTTAATCTATTTGCTTCTTGACTCATAAGAATAATCTGGTTGGTGAACTCATGGTGATGCTCAGTGATTCTTTGAATCTCTGATTCTTTATCTTGTAGCTTCTCTATAATTTTCCTCATGTCATCAATGGCTAGTGTTCTTTCATTTTCATATTTTCTTGCATCATTCATAACATCAATCATTTTTACCATTTGAGTCTCTTGACCAATTTGCAACATCTTGATTTGATCTATCAGATGTAGATTGATCTCGTGCATACTTGTAATTTCTTCAACTAATGAATCTAAAGCTTTTCTCAATGATGATTCTATTATTTCAAAGTACTCTTGTATCTCCATTTCTTTGTAGTCTTTCTCATTCAGCCTGGTTGCCATAATATGTCTATCATCAAGAAGTTTTCTTAGCTTTATCTTCACCTCCTTATACTACTCAAAGTTTATTTGCATATGTAACTTCTCATTCTCAATAGTCATATCCAGTCTAAACTTATCCATTGCTCTGATATTTTCTCTCAAGTCTTTAAGCTTTCCAAGAGAGAGACTTGGCTCTGATACCAATTGTTGGACTTATATTGAGATAATTTGTACTGAGAGAGGAGGGGTGAATCAGTACCTCTAATTTTTTTCTTTGTTAGCCCATTAACCCTTAGTCATCAGTTTGTAATTTAACTTATCTATCTATTCATCTTTCTTTATGCATATGAAATAATATCATACATTCTTTTTGATATGTAACAATAATAGAAACATTCATGAAATTAGATAACACATGACACAAGATATGATATCACAGAAAAGTTATGTTAGGAAGTAAAAAATGTGGTGGGGATTGTTACCCACAAAAACTCACTATCTACAGATAAGAAGAGCTGGTTAAGGCTTACAATTTGGTCACTTCTGATGACCTACCTTGTTAGGAGTATTACAGTAGAGACCTATTAAGATCTAGTTCATTTGAAGATTTCAACAACATTGTTAAGTGTGCACTCTGTTAAGAGATTTTCAAAGGATGGTTAATTCCACCTTCTACAAAAGGATTTTAGATGTGATGCACTTGTTAGAATGCAACTACATAGGTCTTTGATCTAATGGAATATGCAATCTTCAATAGCTGATAACAGATCCTATAAAGCTCCAAATATACTAATAATCATCCTTCCATGATTGAGTATTACCTTTATCTGCTCATCGGTACCCTCTGTGTGTTCTTGATAACTGATGTATTCTATTTTTGATGTTTGCATGAATTCTACCTTCTACTCCTTAGATGCTCTTTGTGGCTATCAATTATATAGAATTCATGTACTCACAATTGAGTATGAACATCTATTTATACTAGCTTAGGTTCAATTCTTGATTCATGCATTCGCAAGTTAACTCTAGATTCAAGATATACAACTTGATCTTGATCTGTAGTTAGATATGCTTTAGATCCATTAGGATGCTTTAAAGCATTTACATAAAGCTTGCATGACCATAAAAAGTAAAAAAACAATTCTACAAAATAGAATAACTTTGCTTTATCCACCGTGTATAAATCAGATCCACAATTTGTGGCTTTTCTAACTGTCAGTTCTGACGGTCAGTGTTCTTGGTCGTCGGTGGTCCTTTCTTGAACATGTCATAAGGTATGCTTGTCTGTTTCTATCAGGTTGTTCTAGAAACTGTGTCGCCGGTGATGCTTGTCAATTTTATACTTATATTTTTCTCAAAAATCTTTATTCTGTTGGGTATGCTTGCATTTCACCGGTACTGCTTGTGGTTCGCCGATGATGCTTTCTATCTGTCGGTAATGCTTTCTATTTGTGTTTTTTCTCTGAGTATATTAATGGAAAAATAATGTCATCAATTTACCCATTTTCTAATCTTGTGATGTGATATACTACCTGTATTGATGATTTACTCTGCAATTTCATCAATTGTCTTTGGTATTTTGGACTTGTCTACTTGGATCCTCTGTTCTCTTTCTACTTTTGCAGTATCATCCTTATCCTCTCTTCTTCTTACATATCTCTTTTGTTGTCTCGATGCTTGTTGCTCGGTTGAGAATTTTCTTTTCATATATGTTTTCACTATGCCTTTCTTAAATGGTGGTGAGTCTAACTTAGTTGTTTTGCTTCTTTTCATGGATGTAGGTGTCACATCATTACATTTTTTTTATTTGCCTTTGGTAGCTATACATCTGATTTTGTAGACTCAGAATCACTTAGCTCTTTTCCTTCACTGACAGGTGACTGTTTCTTGGTGATATATGTTTTTTGTTCCAACTCTTCATTAGTTACCGAGAGTTTCTTCTTAAGTATTTTCACCATTTGAATTTTCTTGTTCCCTGTTTTCTTAACTACTAAGCCATTCTTTATTCTTGACTTTGCTTCCTCATAAGTGCCAAGTCATCTTATCAATTTGTCAACTAGTTCATTTAGTAGGGCTTTAGTGGCTCCTGTAGCCTGATCTATGTCAATCTCATATTCCAATGGTGGTAACCATGTTGTTCTTGGATTGGAAACTTTGATGAGTGTAGTGTCGGTGTCAACTACAAAGCATATCTCATCTTTGTATTATTCCACCAACTATGTAGGGATTCTCATCCTCTTTTGCATCCTATCCTTAAATGTTTTGAAGTATGCATCCAATAGTGGAATGAAATTGTCTCCTATTGATTTAATGTAATCACTAATCTGTGCTGTGATCGGTCGCTTTGTGTCCCAAGTGACATTACCAAATGAAGGAAAGAAGTTCTGAAAGTAATAGAATGTGCACATTAATAGAGAACCAAACTTACATGTATTACATCGGGCTGATCTAATTGTTCTCATGTTTTCTTCGAGTTGCTTAAGTAGCGGCTTGGCTAGGTCTAGTTGCACTCCTTTCTTTACTATCTTGTATGCTATGTCAACTTCTCCACAAACAATGTTGTTCATTCCAATTTTCTTGAAAGATCTTGTAACCAATTACATATGCACCAAAATTCATTTAAGGGTCGGTGATTGAATTCACTTTCAGACCTCTATCGTCCCATCTGGATCCAGTTAGCTTTTCAATCTCTAAGCGTCCAGGGTGTTGTTAGTTCCTTTTCTTGCTGAAATAAAAATACTCTCAAAGAGATTGCTCTATTTGTCCCAGAAACTAACCAAAGAAGATACAAAATGACAAAAATAGGGTTTTTAGACCCTCTACACTTTGAGCTCCATAAACTCAGGCGGGATTACCCTTCCAACTTAGAACAATCAAATCACTAAATCATTCCAGTAGAATATGAATGGAATTACATGGATTAACTACTATAAAATTTATTGAACAGACCAAACACAAAGGTAAAGATAAATTTTGATAATGATAGTCACTTAATTCAATGGAAAATAAACTAGTGGTTAAATCCTAGGGCATGGAGTCATTTTGAACAACTTTAACCAATCTATTCATGAACAAAATCTGAAACAACTACAAAATCTGGTATAAACATAGATTTACCTTATATATCTATCCTCACACATATAATAAACTTAATTCATCAAATTCATTATAAACCCTGAATCTTACTGAAAATAATCCTAAGGCAATTTTAATCTTTCCTTGAAAGAACCCTAAAACTATTTCAAAATCTGCCTAACCGATGCATAAATTAAACGTTCCTTGAGCATTCAATTTACATAAAATTCAGAAAGCCATAACGAAGAAAAAATGCTCATCATATGTTTCAAAAACTATTAATGGATTTCATTTTGTATTCATAATCAGAATTGCTAATACACTCAACAATGATTTTAAAACCCTCAAAATGTATTGGTCTTAAATCAAAGTTTTTACATTTAAACTTGTACTTCCAAATGAAAAATGGATATCTTCTTCCCAGTAGTCTTGGAATCCTTTTATAACTAAGGATGCAACAAGCTACATACTACATGGGAAGGATTTACAAAATATTTTTCAACAACAATTTTGTAGTTAACATAAAAACAAAAGTTGTAACAGAAAATAAGTGGCAAAAGTTGGCAAAGTCTGAAGAAGGTTTGTTGTTACATTTTGAAAATATCCTCTTCATCCTTTCAGCTTCACTTCCTACCTATTTACCTCTTTGGCGGTGGGCCAATAAAAATTCTTTATGTATTCTAGCTTTCTCACAGCTTCTGTCCATCTGGCATCAATGGTTGTTCTGGCCTCTGAAACAAACTTCGCCATATCTCTCTCAACCTTGAAGAGGTTGTCAATCAATTCATTGCAATATTCAGCATTTACATCCTTCTCCAGGCACTTCTTCATCTCCTCATTTTTAAATATTCCATCAAATCCATCTCTCCAATCGAATTGTGGCTTCAAAATACCAGCTTCATCATATATCTTAGGGATCAGGGGTGGGAACTAGTCACCAAATAGTTGCAATTTATGACTTATCAAGTCAGCCTTTCCATTAAAGAAACCATATGTATTATTTACCTCATTAATCATTTCAATAGTATCAATGATCTTATTAGGAAATTCATCATTGTACAACATGGTTGTTTTTAGTTTATCCATCAGCCTATCTCTTCCTAACCAAGTCTTGAAGGTGGGGTCTAAGAAGGTCATGGCTTCAACAGCTACCCTTGATGCTTCTTGTAGTTAACCATATAGTGTATATATTATATCAGTTTTTTGATTTAGAAAAACAATTCGATGTTGAAGTATGGATAAAATGATAGACATGATACTTATGCTCTGCCCCTGTGACAGTTCTTTGGACTGGCCTTCTGCCATTGCTGAATCTTCTTTTGCCTTTGTGGCAACATCTATTTCACTTTTTGATATTTCCTGAGGGACTGGATTCTTTTCTCTTTTACTCTCCACTAATTCCTCTTCCAACTTAGCAATCTCTTCCTCCAATGTGTGGTTATGAGCCACCACCTCTTCATGCTTTTTTGCTAAGGCCATCATCTGGCCAAAAGTTGTTTCATACCTTTTTGATAAATCATCAACCTTATCTATGTTCATGAATGATACCCGAGTCATCAATTGAGCTATCTCAGTGTCTGTAGTGCTTTTTAGACTCCAAATCATCCTATCTGCTCTCTTTTCCTCTCTTATGGTCATGACTAGAGGCTTTTGTGTAGCAGGGGCCAATGGCCAGATGACTAGAGTCTTGGATTTAGGATCAAATCCTGATCCTTTCAGAACTTCATCTATCTTAAACTCTATTTTCAATAAGGGATCCTCTTGTCTCCTGATCTGATCAATGACAAATGTAGATTGCAAGTCCCAACTAGGCATCAACAATACTCCACTATTTTGTACCAACAATCTGGCCTATTCCATAGTAATTAATTCACTCTCAGGATCATAATCCTAGAGTGTCTTCACAATTTCCTTATTTTTTCCTTCTTGAACTTCTCCTGTGATCAAGCTCTTCCTTAGATCCTTTTGCTTCATTTTAGCCAAGAAACTCTTAAATTCATCTGATTTTATGAATTCATCATCTTTCATGAATTCACTTGCCATCATTAATCTCTCATCATTTTCTCCAAATAATACCATCTAATTATCCCCTTGACCTTCAACCTGGGGTTCCTTTTGCATTTGTCTTTTGAGCTTCCTGAAATATTTGCCATGCTGTGTTATTATAGCCTTGGCCATTTTCTTCATGTCCTGCCCCCTCTTGTGCTTTGTTTTTTGTTTCTTCTTGGGTGGCTCTTAGGCAGAGGTAGCTTCTTCACCCACTTCTTTTTCTTCTTGGGGGAGTTCTTCTTTTTGTTCTTGTTGTTCTTATTGTTGTTCTTGGTGTTCCTGGTCATGCAATGCAACAAGAATTGGGGATCCTTGGGAATGTGCATCTTCGACACTGAATTGTTGTACTTGTGCCATTAATGTATCATAAGACTTGAGCATCTCCTCTATTCTCTGTAGATATGGGAGGTCAGGGAAAAAACTAGAGAAAGTCTTGTCTGATTCTTTCCATTCAGCTTCTGCCCTGAGAAGGTTTTTCCACTTCCTTCTTCTTTCCTAGACTTCATGCTTATTCAGTTTATTTCTCACAATGTCTTCATCGTCCATTGGCCCATGATCTCTAATTTTTTCAAGGGGTCATAGATTTCAAGGCTATTTTCACAAACTGATCTGGATCACAGAACCTAGCAATTTCTAGAGACATTCTATATTGCTTTAAATAATTTTTTATTAGATCAAAAACTTTTTTCCCAATAGAGAAGTCAAAACCAACCCATAACCTAGGGACAAAAGTTCCCCTTTTATGCCCTTCTAAAAACTCCTTGTCAACCCAAGTAATTTGCCAAACAAACTCTAAGAAAGCAACCCTAAGAGGTACAAACTTAGGGAGAATATGAGGTGGTTGTGTACAACCATATACCCTTATAATAGTAATATGATCAAAGAAGAAAAAATCACCCCAGTTGTGAGAAATTGGCCAATTTGGGACAAATTTCCAAGGTCTTAAGACTCTTCTGACCTCATTTGGAAATCTCTACCTATTAGTTCATAGTAAATTAAAAATTGGATCCACAATCCAATTATAGAAGCATACAAAAGATGAATTTACTAATGAACTGTCCCATACCTGCGTCCATCTTTGGATTGGTGCATCGACACCATATTCTGAAACAAACAATTCAAGCTCTTTGTCCATGGACTCCTTGTTAAAATATAGAATCATACACATTAAATGGGAATAATGCTTGAAAGTTGGTGTAGGGGCATCTGACTGTATCTCTACCAATGCAACATGTATAGCTTCAACTATGTATCCCACATAGTCATAATCAATATTCACCTCTGGGAGCTGGATATTCATTGCCGTCATGAGCACATCTTGGGGCACTATAGAATCTCCATCAAAACCTAGTACTCGGGTCAAACCATATACTATGCACTTTATGTAGTGATAAAAAAGGGATAAGTCAAATGGTGGTTTGAGGTTGTCTGGGAATTTCACTAAACTCCTATCCACCCTGGGCATATATTTGGGCATGTCAAACTTTTTGATTAATTTCTCCCTTTTCTTGTAATCTGCCTGAATTTTTCCAGCTCAATCTCTGTGCGTAATGCACCACTAATCCCGAAAACCTCTACTACTGATATCCTATCTATGGACACTAAGGTGTCTTTTTTTTTCTTTCTGATTACCCTAGCTACTGGGAAATAATTCTTAGCAAGTTCCTTGATCAATTCTATATCCACATATATATCAGGCACAATCAACTTTTCCATATTTTACTCCCAAGGGTTGCAAATAGGTACTGGTTTAATTCTATTATTCCAAAAATAATGGAACAGAGTATTACCAGAGAAATTTGGAGTGACCGGGTTTCTGCATTGACACCATCTATCTTTCCATTCATCCCAGTTAGCACTATTTGCATTCAATGTCCCAGGCAACAAATCAACAAATTCTTCTATGTATTTTTTCATTGCAACCTTCTTCTTTTCAGACCCCTATGAAGCAACGCTAGTGGTAGCTTGACTCATCTTTCCTTTTCAGATTTCACTCTTAGAAGAACAAGCTCTGTTGATTTCACAACAAAAACTTTCAAAGCACAAATGAGGGTTGTACAGAATCAAGCTCAATTGTTCATCTTTATAGCCATCAAATTGGCATCTTATACACTTGAATTCCAAATTCTCAAACTTGTAGTGTCATGCAAACATCTCTCTGTAACTAATGCTGCCATTAATTCACACTGTATGATCCCTGCTAGTAAAGAGTACACACTTTTTCTCTTTTTTCTAACCCACTGTACCTTACTTAAATTCAAATTTGTCCTTGCGAGTGAGTGACAAGACCTTTCATTTTAAGGAGTCACGCACTCATGATTTGTCTTTTCTTTGGTTCATATGATCCGTGACTAGGTGATGACCTAACCGACAACTTTACCATTTGATAATCGCACACTCGCTATCTCTTTATGATTTATATTTATACTTGGGCGAGTGAGCGGTGTTACTTTTCTTTCTATCAGTCACAGACTCACTGCTCAAAACTTTACTTTCATTGAACCCTATGAGTGAGCAATATGACCTTTATTACTCAGTCACTTCTCAGTCGCACACTCGCTGACCTTTACTTATCATGCTTTGCGCTTGAGTGAGTGAGATTTTTTTTCAAAATAATCATATATTAATTTTTGGTCACACAGTCACCATGGCTTTCTAATTTTTCTTTATACCTATGTGGGTGAGTGATGACTATCTTCATTGTGCTCTTTTACTGAGTCTCTCACTTGTGCTACAAGATATTCCAATTCATAAGCATTAACGAGTGAGCGATGACCCTTTTTTATTATAGTCGCATACTCGTTGCTGAAATTTCTTTATGGATGAATCCTTCATGACTGAGTGAGTGCCTTCATCACACCTTCACAATGTATTATTTTCTCACTCGCTGATCTCTCTTGACTAATCTTTCTTTATGAGTGACTGAGCGACAACTTTCAATTTTTCCTCATGGCACACTCATGAGCTTAAAATATTAACCAATGCATTATTTATGAGTGAGTGGTGACTAACATACGTTTATCAATTGCACACCTACTGACATCTTTTCATTTGACTTTATTCATGGGCGAGTGAGCGATAGCAAAACTGATCATTTAGTCATGCACTCACACACTTTATTAACACTGCATATCTCCTATGTGACTGAGTGAAAAAGACCATATGATGATCAAAACATACTGTATCACATACTCGCACTGCACAAAACATAACATTTAAGACTTGCACGAGTGAGTCACAAGACCTTTCCTTTTACACCACTCGATCAGTTGCAGACCAAAAAGTGAAAGACCTAAGACCACCGTGACTACGCGATACATAAAGACTTAAATCATCACTGACTCACTGAACCTTTTGACATAGAACTTGATCCCCTACGAGTGAGTGATATACAAAAAAATTCCAACTTACTCAGTCGTGGACTGATAACCTAGCTTCAAAATTACATCGTGACTACGCGATTAAGACAAAATAACAACCAAGTCACTCACTCACACACCTAACTTGACTTAACAAGACATGACCGCCACTACGTGATTAACACCCAAAATACTCATTGCTCACTCACTCACTTAAATAGACACTTTAAAAGACCAGCGTGGGTGTGCGACTAAAACTTAGAATAAGGTAATTTGAAGACTTAACCATAAATTATATTTTCGACATGAAAAGACATGGATTTTGAATCAAAAGATGCAAGAAAACATGCCAGAGCATGGAAAATTGAAAATTTTGATATGTAGTGCTAACAGGTGCCTTAGGGATTTTTCCTTCTCGGTGATTGGGTATCCTATTACTACATGAATCACATCCTTTGTGATTGGTTTAGGTTCATCTAACCATATTTTACCGTCATGCACTCGGCTGAGCACAATGCGAATCCATTCTATTTTGAATTCTTTTAGGAGTAGTAGGGCATTGGTTAACCCTTTCACTTTGATGTGTTTGTACTCATCCTTCATGTTTCCATCCTTGCATAGCTTCTGATAAGCTTCTTCAAGTTCAACGTCTCCAATCTCTGCAACTTCGTAGTGAATGTATGCTCAGATGTCTTTGACTAGCAAAACCCTAGGTGGGATACTTGAAAATGATCCCTTGTAGTCAGGTTGAGAAACAACCTTAGGGAATAACTTGTAGTTAGGTTCTACATAGGTTGAGTTCTTGATAAGAATAACCGTCTTATCCTTTTCCATTTGATCTTCGAGGTTCAGGAAGTGGTTTCCATTTTTTGTAAAATTAGGGCTTCTTTGTAAATAACTTGATAGCTCGATAGGTCTAGATACTCACTGGAGGTTCGTGATGAGTGCTTTAAATCTATTAGATTTTCTTTGGAGGTGCTATGAATCGCTCTTCTCACTCTGTAATTTTCTCTTAAATGCTGGGTGAATGAATGAGTTCATGTTTTCCCTTTTTATAGAAAAACATAACCGAAATGATGCATTAAATGCTTCACCTACCACTCAGTTGACAAAGTAGAGATGCTTAGTTAACACACTAAATACTTTAGCTCGGTGAATATACAATGCTTGATACAAAGTTTCAACTCGGTTGTCTTCCACATGTTTACCGACGTGCAGTTTATGCTTGGTTTATATTAACCAACCAGACTAGATTCACAAAACATAACATGCAATACCATAGTGGATCTTCATTTAGGATAATTTTGCATATTCTCAATGAATATAGGAACTAATGTAAAATACAACTTTGTAGAGTGTAGTTCCATACTTTTATTGTTTAGGTAGGGGTGGTGGAATCACCTAATCCCTTGGATGAGGCATCACCAACTGTAGTGCTTGGTCCAAAATTATCATTGTTTGAATCTCTCCTCCACATTTGATTTCTGATTCTCTTGATGTCTTCAATAGTATTTCCATTTTCAAAAGTGCTTGTCTCTATCACTCAATCTCTGTAGTCCTTGCTTAAGTGACTGACCTTATGAAAATGTAAGCATTCCATTCCAAGGTTAGTCCAGTTTCTAGATCTTCTTATCCATTTTATCATACAGTTAGCAACTTTATGTCCATATGTACCACATGCTATGCAATTTACCCAAGTTTTGTAATCCCAAACATATGTATTACCAACTCTTCTTGGTTGATATGTATTTTCTTGTTCTTTGGGTTTCCATACTTTCTTTATCCTTTTTCTACATTCATGAAATGTGTGGCCATGCATGTTGCAAGTAGAACAATGTTTTTGCATGTAAGATTTCTTCTTTGGTTTGTTCAATTTAGATCTACATTCATGTGCTTTGTGTCCATGCTTTTTATAGTTATAACAATTACCTATGAATGTAGAAGTATTTTTGGCAATACCTTTTGCCTTGCTCTTGCAAACATTTGATGTGTGGCCTAGTTTTCCACAGTGATTACATGAACGCTTCTTTGGTCTTGGAGTTGTGTAGACTTTCCTTTGATCAGCTCGGTTTGATAATTCTTCAAGCTTGGTATACCCTAAAATGGTATTGTTGTTGAGTCTTCTTTGTCCATTCAAAAATTCATCCATTCTTTTTGTATTGTCTTCAGCTTTCTTGATCATATCATTATGCTATTGTTGAATCTTTGCTTCATGCTTCAATTTCTCATTTTATTCTTTTAGTTCACCAATAACTTCCAATTTTCCATTGGTTTATATGTTCACTCGGTTGGCCTCATGACTCATAAGAAATATTTGATTGGTGATCTCAATGTGATGTTCAGTAAGTATCTGTATCTCAGATTCTTTCTCTTGTAATTTTTCAGTAATCTTTCTCTTGTCATCAATAGCTAAAGTTCTTTCTTGTTCAGCTTGTCTTTCATTATTCATAACATCAATCATTATTACCATCTGTGTCTCTTGACCGATCTGTAGTACTTTTACTTGTTCAGCCATATGTTGATTGATTTCATTTAGATTTGTAATGCTTCCTTTAGATGTGTCAGATGTATTACCATATCCAGATCCAAATAAATCAAATAGTTCAGGTATCTATTCTTCATGATAGTCATTTTCATTGTGTAACACCCCAAAATTGGCACCTTATAATCCAATCAATTTTGATGCATTTTCTCATCATTGAAGTCCTATTGTACTAGGAAAATTCTTCTCCTAATTGACTTTAATTGACTGAGTTTCAAATGCAGAAAACCCAAAATTGCATAAATCTGACATTATATTTAATTCCTAAATTCTCAAGGTTTATTAGCTAAAAATCCCTATGATTAATTGATTTAATTCTAAAGTCCTAAGTGCTTTTAATTAAATTAATTCCACCCCCTTTAGCTAATATACATCAAAAGGAATTGAATGGTTATTTAATTATTAGGATGAATTATCCTCAAAAAGGAATTTCATTATTCCATGTGAAAGGTCACTCATGTGGCAATAATCCATCCTTTTAATTAAATAATTCATTCTTTTTTGTCTCAATCTCAATCCCTGAAAATGAAGAGGCAACTGTTTCTTTTCAAGAAACTCTTCACCGTCTTTCCATGGCTTTTCTATATATTGGACCTCATTTTATTCATTTTAGAGGATGATTTTCGAGAGCATCAAACTTATAGTGAAATTTGCATTGATTATTACATGCTTTTGAAATTAAATTGCATAATTAGATTAATGTCAAATTTAATTAAGGATATGTTGATTTTATTTGCAATTCATTTACATATCGAACATCTCAATTTCATCTTTCAAGATTTCTAGTTTAAATGCAATTTCAATTCTAGATTAAGAGCATTTGAATTCTAGATTAAGAGTATTTCATTTATTAGATTAATTGCAATTTCATTCCATAGAGTAGTTGCAATTTCAATTATAGACTAGTTGCATTTGGTTCCATAGATTAATTGCAATTCATTTCTAGATTAAGAGCAATTTCATTTCATAGATTAATTGCAGTTCATTCATGGATTAATGGCAATTTCATCTTCTCTCATGCTTTAGAAATCCTCCATGTTAGCAATGGTCAGGTTGTTGGCTCTCGTTCTGAGAGTAAATTTGACATCCCTAACTGATTAGGAGGCAGCAAGTTGTTTCAATTGAATTTGCAGGATGAACAATTCATGTTTGTCTTTGTGAATTGAAAATTTGAGTAAAGACTATGCTAAGTTTGTGCCTGATTTAGAGGTCACATTCAAGCACACACATTTTGGTGCCCACCATGGGGCAGAAAAAATGATTTCTGGCCTCATTTTTGAACTTTTTGATAGTGATTTGGGAACTCTATCGTATGTCTGTACAACACTAGTACGGAGTCTCATGCGAGGTTTTAGGTCGAGCCGCGTAAAGTTTTGCTCTTTGTAGCACTATTTTACGTGAAGAAATAGAAAGCTCATGCAATTTGAAGCACTTTCTCTTTTGCAACGAAGTACTTTCTCACACAAACTTTAGCAGATGGACACTTAAATTTCAGAATTTGTAATTTGCTACTTTTCTTTTCTGACATCTGTTCTCTGTTGTGATTTTTTTGTTTCTGATTTCTACTACAACTTAACAGTGGTTTGCAGGTTTGCTTGCCAAAGATCAAAAACTTTCTAATAGTTTTCTTGTAGGACAAGAGTCAAAGGCATAATTCAAAAACATCATGTTTGTTTACTATTTTTCATTCACATAGTTTAAATAGGCCTTTGTTAAAAATTTTTAATGATCCTGATAAAAAAGTAGGGGAATAGGCTCTTCATTACATGGAAGTGATGCCCATGGATGAAATTGAGACCCAAATGTTGCTAGCATGATGGATACTTGGAGAAGCAAAGAAAGATAGTGAATCTTTAGCACTTCTACTTGTTAGGGGATTATGCTCTTCTCTCTTTGAGAGAATCAGAAACCCAAAGGCTTATGGATTTGGTGGAGTGAAACTATCTTAGTGATGAATATACTTGATGTGTTTGGGTGAGGTGAAAAGGTAGAGAAGTAAGCTCTTCTCTCTTTGAGAGAATCAGAAAATCAAACCTTTGAATCCAAACCAAGTTGTGTCACCTTTAGAGGGCCTGCCAGAAGTCAAACCTCCAGGAACGACCCAAGTGAGTACACACCTTTCGCTGGTGATTCCACCTCACTCTAATAAAGTCTTCTTTGTTGAGTCCAAAGACTTCAAATCCATGGTAACTTATTTCTCATGATTTTGACTATCATTGTGAGAAAGACTTGTTTGTCATACTGAGCGGCGCCGCTCCCAGCCTTGCTTGCAAGGGTGTATGACTTACAAGTGTTGGTGTGGCTACGAGGCCCCATATCTGTATCAGAGGCATTGAAGGTTATTGTGAATGGAAGCCTATTAAACACTCTCTTAGTTAGATGCCTACCCGGTTCACCTCCGAAAGGATACATAATCTATGCATAGGGAGAGGGAAGAATCTTTCCCCTAGATTCTCGACATAGGTATGCACCTGGATGCTTGAAGTGGTATATGATTCTGGCCCCTAATTTAAGGGTAACCTTCAAACATATATACTTAGTCCTTGGAAACACCAAAAACACGGGCGCTCTTTTGAGGGTGACACTGCTATGTGAGGTGCACGCATACGCATAAGATAGTGGGGCACAAATTTTGTCTTCTCAACCAATTTTCTTTGTAGGGATAACTAAGTGTCTATTTTTGAGTCTTAAACTATCCAAATTATCATCAAACAAAGACTCCCATAATTCTACCAAGTTTCTTTGTCCTTGGTAGAATTGTTTACGACTACTGTCTGTGTCACTACTACGTGATTGAAACTCCGTGTTTGTAAATGAGTGTTTTTCACCTTGAAATAGAGATTGTTGATTTGTATCATCATAAAAATATCCTAAACCTAGAAATCTTGTTAGAGAATAGTTCTCACTATCTCAAAATCTGGTTTTTATCATGAAAACTAAGTCCGTTTATCTGCCTAATCAGCCTCTTGTCTGGGGTTTGATTGCTTATTTCCTCATTGTCTACAGTCTGAAACTAGTTGTTTCGAGTTGCAAAATAACTAATTCATACTCAAACTTGTCTTTTCTCTTTGTCTCCATCCTGTCTTCTTGTGTTTTTTGTACCTTGTGACATGATATTCATATCTCGATTGTTCTAGCCATACTTCTAACGATTCATGCCGGGTGCATCTCACACCTTGGCTATTCTAGCCTATTACCTCTTTTTTTTTATATCTCTAGAGACAAAGTTCTGGGTCAACAAAGGTTCAAACCCCTGTTGGTTGCATTTCATGTTTTTGCTGATATGCCCTGTTCCTTGCCTTCCTCTCTAAAAAATTTTCAGGTTTTCATGCTTAAACCCTTGCCCAAATTGTCAAAACCCTAAAAACCCTAGCAACTAAATGTTAAACGATGTATTTTGAAACCCTTAGCCATGACTTTATATTTCATCATTACCTTTTTCAAGCTACTTAAGACATGTGCTTTAAGTGAGGTCGCTTGATCACTTTATCAGAACTGAATATGCTGAAACATCTCCCGACTTCGCTTTTGCCTTGTGTCCCGTAGTCTTGTTAAAAAATGGAATATTCTCTAAAGTGACTCAAAACTTAGCGATTTCCTCTCAGTCGGGTTGTCGCTTGAACTCATGTTATAAAGCTTTGAAATGAATGGGACCTGCCTCAGTCAGGTGATCGCGAGAAGAATTGGCAAGTCAAAGAAATGTCTCCCAACTTTGCGATTCACTTCATGTCGCATGGTCGCTGGATCAGCTCAGTCAAACAATTAAGTTCTTTCTTCAGTCGCGTGGTCTCGTGATTAAAAGGTGGTTAAGAGATAACATTCACGACCTCGCGACTAGCTGTTTGATGTCAGTAAAATTACTCAGTCGGGATGTCGCTTGAGAAGAGGCTATGACTCAGTTAAATTAGAAAGTATTGCATAGACAAAAGAAAAGATGACATCTGTCACCGAGCTAATGGTTGTTGGGTAATCGCTAGAAGGAAGAAATGGATCACGCGATAACAAGACAAAGGTATGTTCTAATTCAGTCACGAAGTCTCCTGATAACTTACAGGTATGTGAAATTCTAAGGCGATTATGCGACAGCCGTTCGATGAACAAGTAAAGAGATCTAACGGTGGTCACGAAGTCTGATGATAAAAGTGCCCCAGGGAAAAAGTCCTTCCGACTAAGCGATTAAGGTATGTCACGAGGTTGCTGAGAACAGAAAAGGGCACGTGCTTCAAGTTAAAGGTAAAGACACAGGATCACTCAACTCAGCGATTGAAGGTTGTCGTGAAGTCTTGAAAAGAAGCATGAGCATCTGGCGACTTGGCGATAACAATGAAGTGTTAAAAGGTAAACGACTTGTCGCGTAGTCTGGAGAAGAATGCTGAGTTAAGGTTAACTCTGCGCGACTTAGATTTTTCTACAGTCGCCTGATCGCCAGAAAGACTTGGGTCAGCCGAGGTAAAGGATTACATTATCGCCAAATCTGGAGATCAGACCATGGTTAAGAGAAAACGCTCGCGACAAAGAGACTTTATGAGGTTGCGAGGTCACTGGATAAACAGGATCTACAAAAACGGTGCCAAGTGGATGACGTGACAGAGGAAATCACCCGGCGGCCAATCAGATGCATGAAATTTTGATTACTATGTACAAAAGGTAGCTGAGATGTATGACAGAGGATGAATCACAGAATGTCATGTCAACTGTCTTAACCGTTTTATGATTGCGCCAAAATTTTAAATGATTTAAATTTGATTCCCTGTCACCTCGCACACTACGGCTAGGTTTTTGAACATTTCACGGCATGTAAACTTAATGGCGGAACTAATGTTTCTAAACTTTGAGCCATGTACTCTGAACCTTGTGGCTATAAACAAAGGAGTCTGCATTCATTCTTGTTCACCGAGTTTATGATCTCAGAGCAAAATTATTGTTTCAGAGCAAAAGAGATATTCTGAGCTATTTTAGAGTGATTGAAATTTCTGAGAATATAGAGAGAAGTGATCTTAGATTTGTTTCAATATCGTCCAATCTAGGATTCAAGTACCTG
>MU227898.1:329270-340186 GCA_018584345.1 Thuja plicata
ACCCTGCTGCCAATACCGAAAATTTTCAATATCTTCCAATATACACTTGATCTGGCAATGAAACTTTACTGGCAGACTTATATGACCAAAATGAACCTCCAAGAAAGAAATCAGATCATTTTGAGTATATACAAAAATTACCAAAAATAGTAACTTTCCATAAATAGCAGCCCTGCACAAAAATAGCCCTTATTGAATATAAAAACAGAAATATTTTTGGGTGATGCAAGATTGCTCTTACACCCAGGATGCTCCTGCATCAAATACTGTGTTATCAGTCATCTTATAAGGTAAAACTTGCCTGAGCATATGTGGAGCTCAAAAACGAAGAAGGATATTGTTTAGTCCTTAGCAATTAGGCTTTTCTTGTCTCTGAACTCTGAATCAGGATTAAGAGGTAACAAGATTCAAATAGACATTTCAAGAATTGTGGTTCATGCAAGAAAAATCCCTAACAACCCCCAGAGGCATGTTTGGGCCAGGTTCGACCCCTGGGTGACTTTAACGGACTGGATCCCCCTGCACATGGTGGCGTAACCAAAGGATGACTTCTGGTTTAGATGTATGCTTACTCATAATGTTGTAATCAGCTATATAATGGCAGAGATGCCGATATCTATGTAATCTAGTTGTTTCCATAAAAAAAAAAAAAAATTTCTGGGTCAGATCTTAAGTTTCCTCTCATTTCAACTTTGTCTATGCCTATTACGACTAGGAGCGGCAATATTTTTCCCATATGCGGTTCTAGAGTGGGTAGAGGTAAACCTCACAATCAAGAAAAACGTCATTCTAAACCCATTATTCAAGTTGATAATCAAGAGGGATCCTCACATTCCTCTTCCCCATTCAGTATAAATCTAAGTCCTAACCAGAAACCAGTGTTGCAAGTGTGTTCTAATCCATTGTTTCAAGATCAGCATAATCCATTTCTTTCAGATCAACTAGGCTTCAAAAAATCACCTGTTTGGGTTGATCCTATTAACGATCCTTTCTTCCGTAGTGATCCTTTCCAACACTTAAATCCTTTTGATTCGCCAAAGAGAACATTGGCTATGAGTCCTCAATGAGATACTCACACTCATACTTAAGGAGTGCACACGGAACAATCTCATGTTAACAACATGACATCTCCTTTTGATTACACGCAAGGTCATGACCAATCCCAAAATGAACAAGGTCATCAAGAAGAAGAACATCACCAAGGTCATGATCAGACTTATAGTATTTATGAAATCCTTGGTAATGATGATGAGCCAATAACTCAAAATGACATAGATGCAACAAAGTCTAATAAAGCCCTCATTAAAATTATGGAAATACTCCTCACGGAAGACAAAGAAAAATACTTCCTAGATTTGGCAAAATAAGGGGTCAAGTTACCTGCAAACTTCCAAGTGGAAACGCTTGTCGCTAAAGAAAAGGAAACTGAAACCTCCAAATTGCATAAAATAATTCAAGATTTGCAAGGTCAAATCAGCCAACTTATGAAGGATAAGGATAATCCTACGCAACCATTCACAATGGAAAGTATATGTCCTTTTTCCTTTTGATAGGAGTATTGTTATGCCACCTTTTCCCAAAGGTGTAGAGCTTCCAAAATATGACAAGTATCTAGGTACCACTAATTCTCAGGATCATTTAAGAGAATTTGGTGCCTTATTGATGGAGTTTATACATGATCAAACATATTTGATGCATCTTTTTCCATGAATTTTGGGTGGACCCACCATGGAATGGTTTTCATGACTACCCACTGGCATCCAAACTTTTGATGAGATTGCCAATCTCTTTATACAACATTATTCTCACAATATTCAACATCTTGTCAACATAAGGGACCTTTGCAACCTCAAGAAAAGGCAAGGGGAACCATTCTTAACATTTCTCCAAAGATGGAGACAACTTTGGACTAAGTACCCTCGCAAAATACCCGAATCTAAGAAACCTGATATATTCTTGGATAATCTCACCCCTGATTTTGGGTATCAAGTAAAAATTCAAGGTCCCCTTAACTTTGATAGTATGATAAAACAAGCGGTGAGAATAGAAAAATTCATGGTTAAAAAAGGCGAATTGACCTTGTATAAAGATAACAAACAAAATCCCTCATCTTCCAACAAAGATAAAGGGAAATTTTCCAACAAAAATAGGGATGTTGTGAATGATGGGGTGGTCGATAACGTGACTTAAAATTCTTCAAAATTGGTCTTCAATCTCACCTCAAGTATACAAGTGACCAAAGCTATTGAAAAGGCTGCAACCAATACTCAACAGCCTTCTAAATTTTCTGGCAACAAACCTTGGGCAGCGCGACCCAAGCATGAATTTACCTCTTTGGGAGAACCGCTTGATGTGGTTTTAAAAACTTTGTTACAAAATCAAATTCTTGCTCCTTTGGAGAAATGACTATATGATCCACAACCATGACCTCATTGGTGGAATCAAAATGCTTACTGTGATTACCACCAAAACAAAGGTCACAAGACTGCTACTTGTCTCCAATTACGTCATAAAGTCCAAGATTTGATCGATAACTAGGTTATCATTGTGGAGAATCATAGAAAGAATTTGGATCATCAAGCATTCAAAGATCCCTTTCCTCCTCACAAGAAAGGTGAGTCCTCCAATGCTCAGAACAATAATACCAAAGCTAATTATGCACATACCACTTACGATAATGTTTTCAACATGATTGAACCAGTGGAAGTGCAATATTGCAATATGTTTACTAGCAAGGGAAGTGGAAATGCTTCTAAAACCAAAACCCCATTTGTCTTCAGAGGCCTTGGGTCTCGATTATCTGAATCTAAAACATCTTGAGATTGTACGAATGTTGTTACTAGATCTAATGCTAGAATCGCTATCAAGGGTCCTAACCCTTTTGCTGCTACGTCTGCGCCAAAACAAACTGTGGATAAGACTTGTTGGCTCTACCAAAAAGACCACAAAGGTGGTCCCTATGCCTCCTACTATTGTTTATAGCATTCTTGACCAAATTCAAAGGACCAATGCTCAGATAACTATTTTTGAGCTATTGAAGATCTCGCCTGCTCATAGGCAGATTCTGGATAAAGCTCTCATAGAAGCTAATGTCCCCAAAGATATCAATCTAGATTAGTTTCAATCCATGGTGGGTCACTTGACTTCATCGCATTATTTGTCCTCTGAAGAAGATGATCACTCAATTAGTCACCCGCACAATGCTCCCCTACACATAGAAGTCATGATCGACAAACAGCTAGTCCACCGCGTCCTCATTGATAATGGTGCTGGTCTTAATATTTGCTCTGCCCACTTTCTTGCTTAGCTAGGTTATGGCGAAGACCGCATAGATTCTCACAAAAGAATTACCATAAAATCCTATGATGAAGAAGAGAGAAAATGTAAAGGTCTAGTTGTGCTCCCCATTTGGTATGGCCTAGTTGAAAGAGACATCATATGTCAGGTGCTAGACCTTCCTCTTGCATATAATATATTGTTAGGAAGACCATGGATCCATGAGATGCAGGCAGTTCCTTCTACATACCATCAATGTATTAAGTTTTCTTTTCAAGGCGCAAATGTGACAGTTCCCACTAGTATGGGCTCTTCTTGTAATGCTCTCACTCAATCAGCTGACAGTCTTGTTCCAACTAATAGAGAATACATAGAACTCTGTGATGCCAATCTCAAAGATGTGGAACAAACACTAAAAATCATAGACATAGGCATGGGGGGATATCAAATAGAACCCGTGTTGTCATTAGTAGCTCTACCTCTATCTCCTTGTTCTTATGGGAGAACAAAAAATCTTCCACTACTCCTGAGATAGTTTATGATGGTGTCTTTGTACGGGCTTCTACACCATTGAAAGATGAAGATGAGGAAAGAGCTATCAAGGCTTGGCTTTGTAAAGGAAATAACATAGCTGAACAAACTGCCTTGGCTCATGAATTAAATCTCAAAAATGAAGGTCTTAAGATTATGAAACATTGTGGGTACAAAGGGAGTGGCCCAATAGGGGTGAACGGTAATGGGTTAATCAAGCCTATTGAAGATATAGGTCAAAAGACAAAAGACACCACTGGTTTAGGTTTCAAAAAGATCCCGTTCCATCTAGGGATCAATAAATTTGTGCCAAAATTAGAGATTTCACAAGAACCTGAAGGCACAGTTGCAGTCGACACTATACAAGATAGCTAAGATGAGGATTGCTTTCCTTATCCCATCCCTCTAGACATGGCAGCATTCTTTGCTGAGCTAGATAATTTTGTACCTCATGCTAGTACAGATGAGACTGACAGTGATTCTAATAAAACCACTCCATTTGAGGCACTAACTTTTGATTAATGGAAAACATTACAAGATCCTAACTTCCAAGGTGAATGATATGTCCCACCAGAATCTCAAGAACAATTGGGACAAGAATAGGCTAATATTGCAAGAACTCAAAAACCTTCATGGTGCAAGCACCCAAGTTAGAGTTCGGATACAGACTCTCATGAGTTATCCTTAGGAGTGACTGTCATCTCCCCCTATGGAAAGTGAAAAGTGTTCGTCTCCGAATGGAAATGCTCAACCAGGGCACCCAGTAAGCCATGATTTACCCAAATATTGGGCACATCATGAAGGTAAGTCAATCTCAGCCCGTCAATATGGGCACCACCAACATCTGATAATCTCTGAAGCAGCTCACCCATGATAGGATGATGTGATAAAAAACTAATGTCAAGGAAGTCGACCTACAAAGCAAGCGATGAAATTGGATCAATACCTCAACAATGATAATTTTTCAAAACAAAAGACAATAAATGCAACTATGGACCTATCCTACACACAGTTTTGAGATATTGAAACTGGCTAACTCTGCGACATAAGAAAATGACAATTTTTTATTTTTGGTCAGTTTTCCATGTGAGAAAACTCTTTTCCCATGCGAGAAAACTCTTTTGGGTTGCGCGAGATGAAATGTGTTCCCGTGCAAGATTTCAGAAATCCCCCACAGCGCAAGTGTGCTCTTCACGCGAGTGCAGGGGAGGAGCTCGTGCGAGAAACCCTTGACCCATGCGAGGATTTAGATTCCTTGCATGAAAGGTGACTGAGGCCAATGTGAGGAAGTTGTTTCCTCATGTGAGATTCAACCCGACAACTTTAAAAAGCCCTAAAACATGCTAAAATGATATAAACTGATAAAAAAATTTTGAAATGCAGGATCAGGTTGCAATTACTTACAGGTGTGTCATACTCCTATGACCGGTTGTGTCATTGGGAGCGCTCAAATCGATGTAAATGCATGGGAATGCTCTCAATATCAGTTGGAGCCCACGCTATTGCTAAATTCAAAAGGTGAATAATGATTTGAAAATGACCCCTCCGAGCCTTATATAGTCTTTGACCTAATTTTTCAAAGTGCTTCATCTTTTGCAAAAATTACGCCCTTGGCTATATGGACCGTTCTAAATCCATTTTTGTGATGAAAATCAAAATTTGACACTCGTAAGTAGCTTGAAATCGCGTTTTAAAATTTTGGGACCGACACGATCGGACGCTTATGCAGTCAATTATCTGACATTGCTTTCTTGTTAGGATTATCTCTCGTCATCATTTTCTCAGCTTCAGCAATCTTTTTCATCAAAGTCAACTCTAGTCAATTCTAGTCAACTATGCTCAAACCTAATCAACAGGACTTCTCGATCGCTCTAAATCGATTCTGCCTTCTCTTGATCTATCTCTATCTCTAGATCTTTGATCTTATTTATCTGTGATTTCTCGTTCTCGTCATTATGATGTGTCATCTTTCAATTTCATTCCTGAGGGGGCAAGATGATTGCATCATTGAATCTTTTCGCATTATTCTTGAATCAGTCTGATCTGAATCAAAAATCCCCATCGCTAGGGGCATCTCATCACTTGGGACATATTCAATTTTTTGTACCTTATGGCAAAAATTGGATATTCCATGATCTTAAATCTCTAGGGGCATCTTGATGTCTCGCATCTTGTCATCTATCTTTCTAGGTATCTGAGCAATCTAACTCAGATCCTCAAGGATCAAGCTTCCTTCTGGAGAAGATTCTTGAAATCTCATTGGGTATTGGGGCAATCTAACCCCAATTTTGGAGATAGTCCTTGATCTTCATCATCTCAGTGGACATTGGGGCAATCTAACCCCAATTCTAATTTTCTCTCATATGATTCTGCTTCTTAATCTGATTGGCGTCTTGGCAACCTAACCTAGACTTTTGAAATCTTCATCTTCACTTCAGACTATTCTTTGAATCACTGTGCTGCTTGCACATCAATTCAAAGAGGGGCAAAATGTAACACCCCAAAATTGGTACCTTATAATCCAATCAATTTTGGTGCATTTTCTCATCATCGAAGTCCTATTGTACTAGGCAAATTCTTCTCCTAATTGACTTTAATTGACTGAGTTTCAAATGCAGAAAACCCAAAATTGCATAAATTTGACATGATATTTAATTCCTAAATTCTCATAGTTTATTATCTAAAAATCCCTATGATTAATTGATTTAATTCTAAAGTCCTAAGTGCTTTTAATTAAATTAATTCCACCCCTTTAGCTAATATACATCAAAATGAATTGAATGGTGATTTAATTATTAGGATGAATTATCCTCAAAAAGGAATTTCATAATTCCATGTGAAAGGTCACTCGTGGCAATAATCCATCCTTTTAATTAAATAATTCATGCTTTTTTGTCTCAATCTCAATCCCTGCAAATGAAGAGGCAACCGTTTCTTTTCAATAAACTCTTCACCCTCTTTCCATGGCTTTTCTATATATTGGACCTCATTTTCTTCATTTTAGAGGATGATTTTGGAGAGCATCAAACTTATAGTGAAGTTTGCATTGATTATTACATTCTTTTGAAATTAAATTGCATAATTAGATTAATGTTAATTTGAATTAAGGATATGTTGATTTTATTTGCAATTCATTTACATATCTAACATCTCAATTTCATCTTTCAAGCTTTCTAGTTTAAATGAAATTTCAATTCTAGATTAAGAGCATTTGAATTCTAGATTAAGAGTATTTCATTTCTTAGATTAATTGCAATTTCATTCCAAAGAGTAGTTGCAATTTCAATTCTAGACTAGTTGCATTTGATTCCATAGATTAATTGCAATTCATTTCTAGATTAAGAGAAATTTCATTTCATAGATTAATTGTAGTTCTTTCATGGATTAATGGCAATTTCATCTTCTCTCATGCTTTAGAAATCCTCCATGTTAGCAATGGTTAGGTTGTTGGCTCCTGTTCTAAGAGTAAATTTGACATCCCCGACTGATTAGGAGGCAACAAGTCATTTCAATTGAATTTGCAGGATGAACAATTCATGTTTGTCTTTGTGAATTGAACAATTGAGTAAAGACTATGTTGAGTTTGTGCCTGATTTAGAGGTCACATTCAAGCACACACACATTGTAGCGAGATTCCTTGGCTTTTCTTTCAGCCAATAACTCTTTCATTTTGGTTCTTGCCTGTTTGCATTGCTCAAAGAAAATCTGTATTTGCAACTTCTAATTCTCAATATTTTTTATCAAGATTATACATTTCCATTGTATGATCTTTTCTCTGAAGTGATTAAACTTTTCCAAAATAAGAGATCTAGCTCTAATACCAATTGTTGGAATAATGGAGGGGTGTGTACTGAGAGGGGAGGGGTGTGTACTAAGAGGGGAGGGGTGAATCAATACCCTTAAATTTTTTAATCAATTAACCTTAGTACCCATTTCTTGCATAACCAACCATTTTAGCTTTCCTACTTCATGCATGGAATATCATAGCATAAGTTTAAATACATGTAAACAAACATTGAAACATTCATGAAACTTATTGACACATGACACAAGTATTTGGTAATGTAGAAACCCTTGTTAGAAGGTAAAAACTACGGTGGGGATGAAACCCAAAAAGCTTCACTATCTGCAGAATGGAAGGTGCATGTTAGGGCTAAAAGTTGTGATCACTTCTGATGATCTTACCCTATTAGGAGTAACATGATATACATGTTAAGTCTACTCGGTTAAGAGTTTTCAACAACACAATGTATGTGTGCACTCGGTTAAGACATTTACATAAAGACTGTTAAGTCCACCTTCTTGAAGGAATTTTTTTGTTTGCTACAATTGTTAGAGAGTAGACAAAAATATAGATGACCTGATAGCTTGCAATCTTTAATTTCTGATTACATATCCATTAAGTTCACAAAATTGTATATCACGTACTGTGATGGATAATTCCTCTGCTTTGCTAGTTCTTCATAACTGAATTCTTCTTTATCTGTCCTTCTACATTAAAACCTTTGTCTGATCCATAGATGTCCTTGTGCAGCTACACTCATCATGTTATTGATTGGTTATACATCTATATATACAATGTTTTGACCTAATTAGGTTTCTCACTTTTCTTGAATAACTCTAAGATCGAAGGTTTACAACTTGACCTTGATCTCCTAATTTACATGAATACAATTAGTTAAACTAATTAAATCCATAATTTATGCTTTTCTTGATCAACAATAAATGGTTGTCTAGCTAAGCAAGAAGATATTTTAAAGACTAAAGTGCTTTAGCTGACATGTAGTTCAGATCCACTTTTCTTGGTGTTAAAATTGTCTCTCGGTTAGAATAGTGCTCGGTGATGTCTCTGCTCGGTTGATATACTCTTCTCAGTTGATATACTCTTCTTAGTGTTCAGAATGTTTTGGTGACCACTATGCTTGGTGAACACTGCGCTTGCTGATCATTGTCGCTCAGTGAATGTTGTTGCTCGGTGAATGTTGACCGACCGACCAAAACTATCTTCTTGAATACTAATGAAAACTTTTGATCCTTTAAGGATTATCACACAACATGAAATGTATGTGTCATTTTTTAGTTCAAATACTAATATAAATATTGGGCAAACATTGTTTGAAAGATTGAAGCCATATTATGTCAGGAAAAACAAAGTGTTTGAAACTTCTTGTTGTTGTTATCATATTGAATTTGATCTCCACTATCAGGTTTTTCAAAATATTGTAGAAAACACTTACATTTTTAAAAATTCTCCTCCTACTAGACTAATTGAGGTCATCTCATCCATTTTATGTGACAAAAGAGATGATGCAGCTAGTCAAATAAATTGCATAAAAGGAATATGCGAAATATGTGCTGATTTGGATCCTTTTCCTTTGAAAAATGAAAACATTGATGTAACAAAGATGGTAAATTGTAAGAGTTACAAATATTTAAAGAATGAAAAAAATTTGGGAAAGAATCCAAAAGGTTAGAATATGTTGAAGAGGAGATAATTGTTGAAGTATTTATGGACAAATTTAAAAAATGATTCATCCCGACATTCATCATATTTTTTTTACAAAGTGGCAAGCACAACAATTTTAAACACTAAGAGACAATTTCCCACTTGGAACTATTCTATCAGTTGTTGATTTCATAGAAAAATATTCCTTTGTTCATCAAAAGGCAATTCAATCAAATTACTATTTTTCAGGGAAAATTACTATTATGGTACATGTGTGTTATTGACATGCGCAATTAGATTTAGATGGTATTCAAAGAACATTTGAAGCATAGGGCATCAAGAAGGAATATAATTTTTATATAAGTGATGATAAATAGCATGCCATTCATTATGTAGAACACTGCTTCAAGATGTTTTCTGCAAATTTGAAATAAAGAGGCATAAAAATTGATAAACTTTATGTTTGATCAGATGGATGTGTTGTATAATTCAAATCATCCAGACCATTTTATGCACTATGTACATATCATCGTAATGAAAACATACCACATGTCCAGAGTTTCTTTGAGAGTGGACATGGAAAAGGTGAACATGATGGTGCTAGAGCTTTCATCAAACATGCTCTACGAAAGTATCAAATGAATTATAAGGGAATTTGCATAAAAAATGTACATGATGTTGTTAAATGGTGGAAGACACATTTCAAACCAAATGATGATGTTACATCATTAGGAATGACTCAAGTGGTACCACATAGAGAATTTTTGGAGATAAAAGGTATGCACACATTTTTCAATTATGCATGTCTGGTATATATATTTATTCTTGTTTAAATTTTACATTCTTTATTCAAATTTATAAAATGGAATTCATATTTTTCCTATTTTTACACAACATTATATATATGCATGTGTTCAAGTGTGGATAGAAAAACTATGCATGGTTGCAAGAGGATAAAAAAGACATGATCTTTGCATTCAGATATGAGTACAAATTATTGCAATTGGAAGTTGAAAAATAGCGACTCCTCATGCTTTTTTTGTCACTGCATTATTGACAAGTATGAGGAATGCATCAATCAAGAACGTGGATATGTAGGTGCATGGAAGCTGGTGCCACTAGTTGTCACCAATACATTTGATAGAGATGAAGATGAAAACTTTGACGATGTTCCTTTGGCTTCTACTGATTACAATCATATCTTAGGAATGGTCAAAATTGGTAAGTATAATTTAATTGAGTTTCACATTATATGGCATTGAGTTGCATGTATAGATAGATAGATAGATAGATCTATAGATTGAACTAAGTAAATTTTAGGATCTCACATGTATATAAATTTGTTGTGCAGGAGATGTCTTTGCAATGATTGCTAAGCGTGGAAATGTAGGAGTTAGTTACTAGATATATTGTGTTGTACTATGGAGAGGATGAAGTTAATTGAACCTGAAGAAAGAAATTAAATTTTTTTCCTCATAGGTTTTCTTTCTTTACATCAATATATTGAACTTATTTTATAAATTTAAAATTTCAAACTTTCACTAATACATTTGGGGTGAAATTGCGACAGCAATTTGCGACGGGGGCCAAATGTTTAGTGTTTTTCACTTTTTTTTTTCAATTGTAACCCGACAACGTCGCAATTGCGACGTTGTCGGGATAT
>MU227898.1:352833-364679 GCA_018584345.1 Thuja plicata
TTGTTCACTAAAAATCTTGGAAAAGAGAAAAGAAAATTTTATATACCTAGGTCTTAGGAGAAAGAACCACTAAGTGAACCATTATGTTTTTCTTGCATTAGGTTCTCTCTCATTGACCCTCTAGGCATACAGAGTTTCCCTCCCCTAAGAAAAAGATTCTTGGAGAGTAAAATTAGAGTACTCACCATGACAATGATTTTGGAACTCTTTACACACCTTGTAAGATGTTGAGAAATAAGCTGCTGAGAAATCCTCATCCTCTGGATACAATTCCTTTAAAATATGTATGCCAATGCTCCTTAACTAGATTTATTGAACCATGATAAATCTCCTGTTCAATGCATCTGCCACCTTATTTTGGAGTCCTTTCTTGTGATTGATAGTGAAGGTGTAGGCTTGGATATACTCCACCCACTTCATATGCTTGTGACTTAGCTTATCATCTAAATTTAGGAAGCTCAAATCCTGATTGTCAATATAAACCAAAAATCATTTATGAAGGAGGTAATTCTACCACTTCCTAAATTCTTGTACTAATGTATATAACTCCAAGTCATATGAGGAGTACTTCTTTGTATCACTGAGTTTTTCACTATGAAAAGCCACTGGCTTTCCTTCTTGACTCAAAACTCTACCTATGGCAATATTACTGGCATCACATTCAAAAGTAAACAATTTATCAAACTAGGAAGTGTCACTATAGGTTGGGTGTCTATCCTTTTCTTCAAAGTCTCAAAACTTCTGTCAACATGCTCATTCCACTAGAATTTTTTCTTCATGCCTCCTTTGATGGTATCTAAAATAGGTGCACATATTTGATTGAATTTTCTGATGAACTTCCTATAGAATTGTATTAATCCATGGGAGCTCCTTACCTCTATAGAAGACTTAGGTGTAGGCCAATTCAATATTTCTTCCACCTTTCTTGTGTCCATCTTCAAGTTCCCTTCTGAGAAAACAAAACCTAGGTATACCAACTCTTGCTTCATGAACTCACTCTTTTCTAAGTTGATTGTCAAATTCTCTTCATGTAACCTTTTCATTACCAGATATGGATTCTTAATGTGATCCTCCTTTCTATTAACACACACTAAGATATCATCTAGATGCACCACAACCAATTTACCTATGAAATATTTCAACACTTCATTCATTAGGATCATAAAAGTGCTTGAGGAATTATAAAACCCAAAAACCATGACTAGACACTCATAGAGCCCTTCTGTGGTCTTAAAGGATATCTTCCACTCATCCCCTTCCTTCACTCTAATCTGGTGGTAACCACTCTTAAAGTCAATTTTGGAGAAATACTTGGCTCCCCCTAGATAGTCCATAAAGTCTTTTATTCTAGGAATTGGGAACTTATACCTTGTTGTAATTCTATTAATGCCTCTAGAGTCTATACATAATCTCCAAGTAACTCCTTTATTAGGGGCTAGGATAGTGGGAACTACACATGGTCTTATTCTCTTTAGATAATAAGGCCTTGGTCAAGTAATTCTTGGATTTTCTTGGAAATTTATGCATTCTTTTGTGGGTTCATCTTATTGGATAGTTTGTTAAGGAGTGAGGCTCCTAGGATAAAGTTAATTTGATGAATAATGACCCTCTCAGGTGGTAGGATATCTGGTTGACCATCACTAATAATTATACATATGTATCAACTCTTGTATCTCTTTAGGTAGTTCCTTCTTCATGTCCACCTTTTCATCCTTAGGTTTCAATACTAAGGCAAAGCCCACTCCTTCTGCTTCTTCTAGCATTTTCAAAATTCCTTCTCTCCCACTAAGAGTATAGTAGGACCCCCTTTATTCACTTCTCCTTCTTCCAAGATTGATTGAATCTTGAATGTGACCCCATCCTTCCTAAATGATTTAGGATTTCTTAGATCCATCATGCATAGCAATTTTGTCAAACTGCCAAGAACTTCCTAGTAAGAGATGACAAGCATCCATGGGTAAGACATCACACAAAAACCTATCCTTATATCTCCCTATTGAAAACTCTACCCAAGCTTATTCATTCATCAATACATGTTGGTCTTTGTTTAACCAAGTGACTCTGTAAGGGTTAGTATGAGGAATCCTTTTCAATTTAAGCTTTTTAATAACATCTACAGAAATAATGTTATCAGTGGAACCAGAATCTATGATAACTTTACACAACTTACCTAGAATTTTGCATTTGACTCTCAACAAATATCTGCTTTGACTTGGTTCTTCTTTGATTGGCTCTCTGATGAGTGTTCTTCTGATCATCAAATTCTCTCCTATTTTGAATGTAATGCCACCTCTGTTGTCTTGCTGCTAGAAGATTCTTCTTTCACATAATTTATCCTTTTATCTCCTCCTTGGGATGATGAAATATTCTCTGGACACCTATAAGCAAGGTTCCCATACTAGTGACAATTATAGCACTTCATAGAAGAGAAGTAAGATCCTCTACCTTGGCTACTAGATCTCCCTCTTGAATTTCTATTGGAGCCTCTTCCTCTATTATAACCACCTCTTCTATTGCTTGACTCTCCTTGGTTCTCAGTGAGCTTTGTCTCACCCTGATTTCTCGCTTCAAATTTCCTTCCTCCAAAGCCTCCTCTCTGGCCTACACCATCTCATCCTCTACGTCTTCCCCTACTTCTTGTGTCATGCTTCTTCTTAAGCTTCTCTTCTACCTTGAGGTCTAGTTGATAACATTGGTGTATAGGCTTAGGACTCAAGAGGTTTATTTCATCTTGTATGTTCCACATCAACTCAGTTAGGTACCTAGCCACTTTTGGGGTTTCTTCTTCCATTACATGTGATCTCAAACACAACTTGTGGAACTATTCTGTATAAACACTTACTTCAAGGTCTTTTTGTCTTAAGTTTTGTCTCTTCTTGTGCAACTGCACCTCATAGTCATTTAGTAGATAAGTCTCTCTTATATTGGCCACCATACCTTTCCAACTGGTAATAGGATTCTTTCCTTCCTTAACCCTCTAATCTTGGAAAAATTTCCACCAAGTGAGGGCAGTCCCTCTCAGTCTTGTCTTGGCTACTCTCACCTTTTGTGCCTCTGTCACACTATCACATTCAAAGTGATTTTCAAGTCCTTCTATGCACTCCATGACTAGTTCTGGTTCCATATTTCCACTAAATAGAGGTATACCCTCCAAATACTTGCCACTCATAGCTTTTATAACCTTATTAAATGTCTCTTCTTGAAGTACAAGGTCAGGTTCTGGCATTGCAACCTCTTCTGCCACCATTTTACCCTTCCCTTCATTCTCTCTTACCAATTCACTTATTATTGCAGTTCAAAGTTGCACTTCCTCTAACTTAGCTTCCATCTCTACCAATTAATATTTTAGGAGTATATTCTCCTCTCTCTGGTCTTCCACATATTTTTCTAACCCAACATTAGTCACCATCTAGATAAATCTACTGATTTTGGAAAATACAACATCCAACCTTCACAAGCCCAATCTTTAGGCTTTGATACCAATCTGATAGGAGTGGTCTTTTCAACCTAGATTCAACTTGACTCTCTTCTAAGGGTATCCTTCCTAGACCTATTAGGGATTCTACAAACCCTAACCTCAAGGGAAACTCACCAAAACCTTCACCCTCCCAACCAAGATCCACCCTATCAACAAGAACCTTTAGTACTCACTAAACCTACAAGTGTAGATTCCTCATCACCTAGCCAAATCACTCACAATTATTTATAGGGTTGAATTCTCACCTTCTTAGGTAATTTTAGGACATTCTTGAAGTTTTGAAAACATCAACCATTCTTTCACAAATCGAGCTCCTACAATCTAGGATTAGGCCAAGTAACTGCTTGTAGCCCTATTTAGGCTCAAATTCATGATTTAATCACAAATTATCCAAATAACCCCCAAATATATCATTAGATTCAGTCACCCATTATTGAGATACAACTAATTTCAAATTTTATTCTAACCCAAGTCCTCCGTACAAAACCTTAAAACCCTTAGGGACTCAGTCATTAAATATAGGGCTAATTGGACTCTTCACTATTTTTACCTTCACAACCTGATGAAAATCAACTCACCAATTTCCACCATTGTATGGAAGGTCATACCACTTCCTATTTACCAACCTCCAACCATTGGATTACTTCTTTCAATGCAACCCTGCTTTTTATGGCTCCCTATTACTCTATTTCCCTAGCTAGGCTATAGCCAAGCTCGCCTAGGGAAAGAGCTCAAAAATTAACCCTATCTCTTATACTCCTAAAAACAAAAGGAAAAATATGTACAGTGACCCCTCTTTCATTCTATCTAGGCTTATTTTCATTTCCATGGATTCAAGGACCTCGAGGAGCCATTTTGTATGTACAGTCCAGAATTGGAACAGTGAACACCAAAACTAAGAAACTTTAAAAATAAACTACAAAATGAAGATTATTTACTAAACTCAATCCACATAGAGTGATTAGACATTCATGAGGAACTAATTATAATGGAAAGATCAACAATCTAATCCATCTCCAAGTCTATCCAATTCAAAATGTTCAAAAATTGTTATAGTGCTAGTTTGCAACTTTACAATCAATGAAGATTCAATAAAAATGACATTCAACCTTATTATCTCACCATATAAGTTCTTATATAGGCCTCCTTTGACAAAAACAACCGATCAAACCAATCAATAACTACCTTTAGGACAAAAGTAACTTTTTATGCAAAGTTCTTGAGCAACTTTTAAAAGTTGCAAATGTTGCTTTGAGCAACTTTACATCTTTTTGCATCTTTTTGACAAATTTGATTTTTGATTGTTTTAACTCCATGGATGCATCCCAAAAAGTCTCAACTAAACTCCTAGGACTTAAAATAACTTCAAAACACTCTCCTAAGCATCTAGATTTTCCATTCCACATTTTAACCCAACTTGTCCAGTAGGACATTACAAAGAGTGAATGAGAAAAAACTTCAACAAAAAAAAACTTAAAAAACCCTAAACAACTTCAAAATCACCCTAGACTTCCCTAAACTAACTAAGAAACTAGGAGAGATCACAACAAAAAAAAGAAGGTATTTTAACCCTAGGTGCTCTTGCACCATCTTTCCCTTTAACATTTATCCAAACTAACACTTCGAGGAGTTGAGGGATTCCCAAAAAAATCTAGATCCAAAGCTAGAACTTCTATCTCGACACATATTAAAAGTTATGAACTTAAAGTATTCAATTTTCTAGGTTGCCACATGAGGAGGTCCACCTAGGGAATCAGTTTTCTCACTCCTCCCTGTATGAAATAAAAAAGGAAAATAAAATTCTTTAAGTGCATTGGAAGAGCTTGAATTCCACCAAGGGCTGATGAAAAGTTATGGTGGGAATTCAAACTACATCCATTTCAAACACAACCCTAGCTAAACCCTGCTTTAATAGACCAGTCTACACAAATATTTGATTTTCTCACAAAATATGGCACTCTAGATGCTCAGAATGGATGAAAATAAAATATAGAAATATTTCATAACTAACTACCTTGGTTATACATCTCAATCAATCCATGCATGCACGGGAGAGATCTTTGTTAGTCAAAAGTGCAGGAAAATATATGATATTGCAAAATTTCCTCACTGTTACATTCACAAAATATTCAACATACCTTTTCTTCCTAACTTTTCTAAATTATAACATTTCAAGGGACTTTGAAATCCCAACAAATCCATCAATTTTCCAAGAAACTCTTCAACTTTTGACCTTTTGCAAAAAGACAAGAAATATTGCTGAACAACAACATTCTCAAAATAACAAGAAAATATTCTCAAAGATAAAAATCAAACTTAGAGGATGTCAACACACATCCAAATATTGGATGTCAACACAAACATTACCACTAACTTAGACAAACCCAAAATTAACCAAAAAAATGTCCTAAGGTGGCTATGTGACCTAGTTGGCTAATAAGGCTGCCAAATAGGGTCATGCCACAACATGGATTTGGACTTTATTACAACACACCATTGCAAAAAAAATCTAAAAGTTCCACAAAATTTGTTTTTCTTCTCTATCCTTATCTTTGATGAGTTCTCCCACACCAGTGTGGACAAAAATTATCTTTATCAAAAGATCTCTTACACTCCAAGGTACTTGTACAACAAGAAAATGTAAGCAAGGTAGATTACTCCTTTTCCCTAGTGCACATTTAGAAGGAAGATGACCAAATAGGATCAAATAAGACTTAAGTGTTGAATGTGTGAATGATGTATTGGGGGAAGTTGGATTTGAGGGAAGATGATATGATGATACAAGATAGGAGGTTAAATAAGAAAATATAATAAGTTATGAAAAATATAGACCAAATATAAATTGAGATAGAAAGTTGTACCAACCTACAGTCCAAATATAAGGAGGATTTGTAGGGTACATAATTCCCTAGGCATTATGTTTCCAGGAACATGTAGCTTGAGGTGATGTGTTCCTAGAAAATTTTCCTATTTAACGAGTTGTAGTCTTTCCATTCAATCCTAAACTTTCTACATTAAGTCCAAAAAACTTCTCACTACCTATTCCTACACACTAAAAGACAAGGATGAAGGTTGGATAAAGGGGTTTACCTCGATCAAACCCTTTTTTTTGGAATCAAACTTGAAATGAAATAAAGTAAACAAAAATGTGTTGTCATATAAAAAAGGCTAGTTATAAAAAATGAAGCATGTCATAACTTGTAAATTTATATGCTTCTCTAAATGTGATCAAACATATGTTAATGCAATAGCTTTGACTTAACACAAAAATACAGAGAAAATTTCTGAAAGGCAAAGCCTTATGTAATAGATGTTGTAGTTCACCACAATGATTAATTCAGAAGAAGAATTGGATGGATGTAGATGTATGTCTATCTCTTTCATTGATATTGAAAATCCTTTACTTGACCTTCAACGAGGAAAATAAGCTTGATCCATGGAGAACACCTTGAATGCTTGAAAAGAAGTCTAGATATTGAAGGCTTGGGTGCTTACCTTAAAACCTTGAACTTGATTACTTGATCATGAGTGTGGATTCCTTACTTGTTGTTACCAAAATTAGGAGAGTAGGGTGTTTATATATAACCTCTCACAATATCTTGGGGGTTAAAACTTGGAAAGTTCAAATCCAAATACCTCACTAGATTATTAACATGGGGCCCTAGTTTTAATTTTATCCCAACCCTTAGGGAACACAAAATCCTAGGAATATTTTTCCTAGGAACACAATATCGTAGGAATTATGTTCCCTCTAATTTGGACCCAAATTAGAACCACAGATCTCAGATAATCAACAAATGATAGATTACTAAGCACAATTGATTTCAAGGTCAGGACATAACACAAAGGTTGTAGATGGTAACATAGGGCCTAAGTGATCAAATAAATCATTGGATTGGAGGAATAATAGAGGAGCACAATTATAAATAAGGGCTTACCTCTATTTTAAATGAGATTGAAATAATAAAGGATTTATATTTGAATTTAGGTATCCATTAAGTTTCATATGAAGTCCTACAATGAAAAACACACCAAGGTGGATGCTAAATATGTTGGAAAAATGGTTAGCGCTCTCCTTGGGATTCATGACAAGGGACTAAATTCCTACTATGGATTGTATAAGTCTAGTGGTTGTATCAGGCATTAACAGGTCGATCTTTTAGTGCAACGAAAATCACACTTGTAACAAGTGGTATTAGAGCTTGGTAATAGGTTTGAATCCCCTCAGGTAACATTAAGGAGGAAATTATTGATAAAATAGTCAGCACTCCCCTTCGGATTTGTGACAAGGGACTAACTCCCTCCTATGGATTCTATAAATCTAGTGGTTGTATTAGACATTAAGAGGTCGATCTTGTGGTGCAATGAAAATCATACTTGTAAAAAGATAATCATGAAATTGTTATATACCAATTTGGTGTGCACAATTAATAATGGTACATTTATGCCCCACTTTAGCCGGAGTATGAGACATCCTCATGGAAAAGGAAATAAGAGAGAAGAGAAAAAGAGAGAAATGATCATGGGAAAACTGCAAAGAGATAAGACATCACTAAGTTTAAAGACGTAAGCCACCAAACAAAGAATCACAACTTAGACATCCAAACACAAGGGAACAAGAAAAAAATAAAAAATACAACAAACAATGAAAGACACAAACAAAAAAGGTTTAGTAATAAAACCAAAATTGCAAATCAACTAGTTGAAGAAACCTTGATTGAGAAAATGTCCCAACCACTAGCAACATGCTAGGAAAGCTATTGCAAAATCACAAGTGGTAACATGGAAAGGGAAAGAGAATATACTAAGGAAAACACTCCATGATCTAACCCACTAGACAAGCTATAAGAGCACAGAAAGAAAGAAAGAGATCATAGATCCAATAATCTAGCAAGTTATCTTATGCCATGTGATCCATGGGCGAAGAAAATGAGGAAGGAGTAGAAAGGCTAGGAAGTTTTTTTATGCTAACCATCCCAAAGAGAGAGTAGGAGAATTGATGGTCTAGAAAGTTGCATTATGCTAGTCAATTCTTGAAAACATTGTACATAGGGTGGATTAGGAAATTTTGCACATTGAGTGACTTACAAAAATTTATGCATGGAGAGGCTTACAACAACTTATGAAAATTTTTGTACGGAGTACCTTACAAAAGTTTGTGCATGGAATGACTTATGAAATTTTACACATGGGGCGAATTATAGGACCAATACATGAAAATCATAGTCTACATATGGATTGATAAAAGGTTATTAGTCTAAGGATCAATAAAAGTGGTTAGTCTTTTAAGGAAAGCATAGTCTCCTTAGGGATCAATGAATAAGTATACATAATGTACAATGATTCTGCATGTATTACCACCTCCTTTTAATGGAGACATAGGACTATGGTGACATCAAAAGGAAAATTAAACAAGGACACCTACTTACAACAACAAGGAGACATCATTAAAACAACAATGTATGTCATAACCTTAGCAAAGAGTGAAGACTCTTGTTAGCTAAAGAATAGATAACCAAGTATATATAAAAGTGGGAAGAGATCTTGGCTACAAGACATCTACCGTCAAGAGGAGTTCTAGAATAAAGATAGAATCTTCAAGAGAAAGAGGGTGAGTAGAACAAGAATGCACCCTTCTAACCCCCTATTTCACGGTGAAAAGGGTATTCTTTATGAAGGATGAAATACTTTAAGCCCCCAAAGTAAGGGTATTTGTTAAGGATGAAGATGCTTTTGAAAATAAGGTATAGGTTGTGGTCTAAGATACACACCTCTTGCATAAGATAGAATCTTGAACTAAAACAAACAATTCCATATAAGAAAAGAATGTCACGTGATAAAAAAAATACCACTCCACAGAGGAAAATTCCATATAGGAAAAGAATGTGACATGATAAAAAAATACCACTCTATGGAGGAAAGTGGACCCTTAGAAATTAAAATCAAGAAAATGAGACATTTCCCCCCAAGGGTAAAGTCAAGGGAAAATATTATACATTGTATCACCTAAGTGACAAGTTTTTAATAATAGACATACACTTGCAAGAAAACAAAAGATGTATATGTACAAAAAAATATCTATGTAAGAAGGAATACCATGTTATAAAAGAATCAAGTCAACAAAGGAATGATGGATCTATTGGAAAGGAAGAGAAACACCATGCACTTCATAAGTTAAAGATTATTTATAATAGACATGCTCTTTAATGCATGAAAAATATTATTAACAAAGATGATAATACCTTTCATAAAAACAAATAATCTCATGCTAGAAAGGATGTGCTATTATAAAAGATGCAAATTCATAAAGAGAGAATGCGTCATATGAAAGGAGATAGAGAAAGGATATCACATTTTACAAACTTAGTGGGAAAATCCATTACAAGAGATATACACTTCCAAGCAAGTAAGAGATTGTAAAGAAGGATATAAATCCCCTAAAGAGAAAGATCCTCAACAAACAAGTCCATGCATGAAAGGATATCATATTATAAGATATTTTAACCAACAAAGAGATAACATATTCTTTAGAAGGAGGATGAAATGAACAACACAAACCTTTCCTCTCAAGCTGAAAGATAAGGAAAAGAACCTATTATGCTTCCAATATTGCAACACACAAGAGCCCCCTAATGATGTAATATACTCATATTACATTATGGGGAACAACATAATAAGAAAGAGAAATGCAAAGGTATATTATTGATATCAAGAAAAAGAATAATATTTATTGTTAAGAAAATAAGAGACCTATCTACTAAATCTTGAACAAATTGTCTAAATTAAATACAATTAGAAAGATAATGTTTATTTTGTATGATGGAAAAGATAAAGAAACTCACCATTAAGAGGTCTTTGATTCTTTGAAAAATGTCTAAAAGGAAAAAAAATAGTATGATATTTTAGTCTCCAAAATATTCTCTTAGCCAAATCCAAACTATCATAAAAGGGAGGTGTAACCACAAATGGTGTTGGTAAAAGAATGTCTAGAGGATGTTTTTTATTCTGATGAAGAATTATTATAAGTAGAAAAAGTAGTGGCCTGAGGTATAGATCATAGACTACATCTAGTAACTTGTGTAGGAGGATCTATAGGGAGTTTTACACCTTGTTCAGTAATACCAAGACCTTGTCCATTATAACCTTGTTGAGTAGTAATGTCATAACCCATATTATAATTAGTCTTTAATGTTGAGGGGGAAGGACATTCATCTTGAGTTTTATAAAAGTGTGTGGTATAAAGAGTAATAGAAAGTGAAATGTTCCCATTAGAATTCTTATCACGATTCCTATCTTCTTTAGGTGGACAAAAAGAAGGTTTGTTAAGATATTCATGTCTACTTAATTGGATTCTTGGAGATAAATCATCAATAAAATTTTGAACATCAAGATTATGAATAATGCTTTGATAACTAGAGAAATGTTTCACATCATATAAAGAAGTACATATACTAACCTTCTTAATACCATCCATTAAGCTGGGTTGAAGGGGATATGATCTAGGCCTCACTAATATGGGATTGATAGGAGTTGTATATCTATCCTCATTATTAATAGGCCCCATAGGAGAAGGATTAAGGTGATTTATGGTAGTGTAATCTTTAGGGCCATCAATATATTCCATGCATTTTACTAACAACCTAATGAGAAAACTATATGAAATATTGATAAAAAGTCTTGAAAGATGCTTTATGAGGAATGCACATATTTCAAAGTCTTATAATATCATAATCAAGAACACCACATGATCGAATATAAACATCATAAAATGCAAGAAAGTACTATTCACTCCATGCGTTTGGTAAAGAGAAGTAAGGATAATTGTAACAATATGAGATATCACATACGAATATAAGTTAGTAAACTCCATGTTGAAAATGAAATGTACTCAAATTAGATCTAAGGATGCAATGTAGGATATTATATAATAAATATCCTCTCCTATTTTTATAAATGTTTGACAAATTAACCTCTATAATAAAAATACAATTAGCCTTTATCGACCAAAAAAAATACAATTAGCTTTTCAATTTCTTAAAAAATATTTTTCATTTAAAAATATGAATACACATTTCTAATTTTCCAAAATAGTTTTGTGTTTGCATTTTTTTCAAAAAAAGATTTCTTCTATATTTCTATAAAACTAAAGAAATATAACACTTACACTATTTGTTCTCTAGCTAAAGATTTCAATAGTCTTTTCTAATTTTTGGTGGCAAATTTAATCAATGGAAAATTTAGATCTTTTCTTAGGGGAAGGGTATCAATAATCCTTATAGCTAATTTCAAGTACTCTAAGATTCTAAGTGGTACACCCAATTTCGATGATCTTTTTATTGTCTTTGTATGCTACTTAATTGCTCATAGC
>MU227899.1:11145-40590 GCA_018584345.1 Thuja plicata
GATAAATACACAACAAGTTATCAGTTACGCAGTCAAGGTATGTCAAAATTATAGTTGACTCTACTTCAAACATTCATAAAATATGCAATAATCATGATAATGTCATCAAACCAATTGCATGCCCTTCGTATGGATGTTAAAAAACCAAATTCAAAAGAAGCACATCAATATCTATCTCAGAAAAAAAGTTATGTTATATGAAGTCATTGTACCTTTTTGAAAAAGACGTTTTCAGAAACATAGCAGTTTTAGTGGGAGAAAAAAAACCATTAAAATCAATTCAAAAAAAATTAAAAAAAATATATTTAGAATCTAGACAAAAAATCCTAGAAGACTCTAGTTTACTTTGTCTTCCAATTTCAAATAGTTTAACGACAATATGCATCCGAATGTGAAAGTTTTTCTCAAAATGTAGAGTTCAATGTCTGTTTAGGCAAAAAAGTGTAACCCACTATTGTGGTATCACCCCTATAAATATGGCATATGATGTGAAGCACCTAAATCTAGTATCCATCTAGAAGAGTGTGGAATAGTAGTTGAACATAATGCATGAACCTTTCCTCTATCCTATCCATCTTTCTGGAATGATGATGAAGAAGAAGACATGTGAGAAGTTGAAGCATAAGAAATATCAATGTTGCTCCTCACAAGAAGAGAACTCTCAAATATGCAAAAAAAAGTTGACACACACACACACACACACACACACACACACATTCTTCTGATAGCAATGAGACTCATCATGATTGTGGTTTTCACAATAAGAACACTTAGGTCTTTCTATCTTTATTTTTTCCCCCTTAGGAGAAGGTGGGATAGAGGGGTGTTGATAACTTCCAAGGCTAATGGTCTATGGATTTTGTTTCTAGACTTCTTCCATGAATATGTCTGAGATACCAATACTCGGTTCTTTGATTCTAGAAGAGCATCCAAGTACGCGAGCTTGGACTACTCACATGTCAACTGATTGAAGAATACCTCAAAGGTAGGCATGGAAAATTATGGACCCAAAGCATCCATGGTGGACTAGAAAGTAGAATAAAACATCTAAACTGAACCTTGAAGCTTAGAGAGATTCACAGATATACACTCAATGTTCTTTTTTTTCTTACCATAACCCTATAAAAATTATCGCAGTGATTTGAATTTCATCAAGAAAACCTCAATAAATGGAAAAGAATCAGGTGCCAAAGAGGTCAACTCTACTGCAGTCTAAAGTTCCATAAACTGATTTATTGTGCCAAAAGGATAATGAAACTTAGTCCACATGTCTCGAGGTCATGTAGTGAAATCCTCAAGGTAAAACAAAAGACTGTCTAAAATATTCAGGGAAAGCATACCCATGGCCTCATCAATTATCTTTCTGTAATGCATGAATTCAAATGAGGGATTCAACTAAGACTAGAGCTCATCCAACCATGACCATAAACCCATTCACATAGGAAGGTGTGTCATATGTGCCTTCCACATGTGATAATTGTGTAGAGTAAGTATTTCAATGGAGGAAAGGTCTTCAATGTTAACTACTAAGGCCTTGAAATATCACCCTAACTCAGGCATTAGGGCATACTAATATCTCATGGTAACAATGGAAAACTTCAGGAGTTGTGAGTGAAATCTGATTAAGAAGGAATCTCTGGATTCTAGGTCGGTTCCTATTGGATTTGGAATATCACCTATGACTGATTCTCTGATTGGGGAAAATGCAAAAGATAACTTAAAACTCAATAAATAAACTAGAAGGTGATACACCAAACTAGATTCATACTTATTAGAACTTCAAATCAACATCCACAAGACACACACTACTAAGATTAGACATAATATTCACTACTCAACGTATATCCTGACCTAAAACTCACTATTAGGGTATGTATCACAAACAATGATAATCTGTCAACAAACATAAATATTCTCCAAAAGGTTCTACTTGACAACCTAGAATATGAATTGGATTGATTCACTAAGCTATGCTGTAAAACATATTACACTTAATGCAAAAATGTTGAAAGGATTGATAACAAAAATTAGAAAATATGTAAAGAATGGGGAACTTGCTTTATTTTCTTCAAAATCTGCAAAAGGTTACATGCAATGATACAAAACATGTCAAAGAATAAGTTACATTCAGTTGAACACACTCTTGCATCAAAACTGAACCTATGGCTGCAAAATGTATGCAAAAGGCACAAAGGAACAAGTATGTTCACTAAACCACCTTCTCCCTAAATTTTGCACCCCTAAAAATGAAAAAGAAGCTCAGATATATACCCCGTCATGGCTAAGTTTGAAAATCCAAACCCCTCCAACAAGCCCTCTGAATCAACTAGAAACCCTAATTCTAAGGCATAATACATGCATTAATTCTAGCCCCTAATGTTGATATTTGAAAAATATACATCTTTACAAATACACTACCAACATATCCAAAACTATATCAAAACCTAACAAAACACAACCCACCATATACAAAAACCCTAACCCCACTTCACATATAACCCAAAAACATGCCAAAAAATGACATATCCTTAAGTTCAACATGACCAATCTCTATCAAAAATATCTCTCCATCTCTATTGTGGCATAGGATGTGTTTTTGTGGCATCTGGGAGTAGTCGTGCACTACAGTTTGTAATGCATTTACTGCTTTGGCAACAAATTCCAAATTCTATCAAAACTTGTCATTATTCTAGGTCCTTCACATTTCATTTTGGATTTGGGGAAAATGTACTTGGGTTTCAAAACCCTAATCTATGGCACCGCCCATGATGCCTCTATGGTGTTTTTCCTGCTTATATGTGCTTGGGTTGTCCATCTGTAATTTGACACTGTGATGTGGGAGTTGTGTTGAAATCTTTTTGACTCCTCTATTTGATTTGCGGGCTTAAAAATAGCATTCTCTATTGTGATTTTACTCCATTTATGTCTGCAACTATGATTGAAGCATGAAAGGTGGGCTCCAACTGGAAGTGGTTATAGAGATGAAGAGCTCAGGCTCTTTGAACTGGATTTTATCATTATTGTTGTTGTGCTTAAGAGCTTGGGCTCTTTGCATGTGTTTGGCACTGGAGTTGACTATTGAAAACCAAGCTCGGGCTCTCTTCTACATCACAAGCTCTTAACGTTCTAAGTTTTATATGATAATATAAGGCACTTTCCATGCATGTCTTCATGGAGCTCGGGGTTCAAACCGCCAGTTCTTGGCTTGTAAACCTACACATAAGTCACTCTCTACTCTTGGATTTGCATTTACACTCTGTCTTTAGTTGAACATGCTCTTGTATTAGATAGCTTTTTTGAAAAATCTCTAGTTGCAGACTTTAATGGGCCTCCATATTTCTTACCATGATTCTAGGTACTTTACATTTCTATTGCTATTTCATCTTTTCTCAAACACCCACTGCTAGATAAGATTTTTTTGTGGCTTGGATAGCTCGAGCTTCATGAATGTTGATGTTAGCTATTAGCAGTGATTATATATTTTCACTGCCTCTACTGGATGTCTGCATTTGTTTTGGGTTTTTTCTATATGTCATCTTTCGTTCATCTCGACAGTGACCATCATGTTTGAATCAATACTATTGTAGAGACAGAGAGCTCAAACTGTTATTATCATTATGTATAATGTCTAAATGTGTTCCGTTGTATGGTCTCCCTCTTTAAAAAATTTATAATGACAAGTATTATATGTAGTTATCGTCTTTAGTGGGAATGTTATTCACGGGGTCCGAGCATGGGCTTGTGACACCCATGAATAACACTATAAAATAGAGTGCTCAAAAATTACAAATACATATTTTCCTTCTATTTGTTCAATTTTGTTATATGATTTCATTCTTGATTATACACTGTCATTTGAACATGTATAACAACACCCAACAATAGCATTGTTATTTGAACATGCAAAATAACACTATCATTTATCTGGGTAGTGACCTATAATAGTGTTACTGATTTTTGTCCTTTAAAAACACACTATTTTCTCAATTCTTGTGTGCATACATATATTTGTAAAAATATATCACTCTTGAACATGCATATTCTCTTCCATTTAATTGCAAAAATATATGTCGATGTTTTGTTGTTTTCTCTCATTCAAAGATACCAGTATTCAAAACAACATTAAGATAAATTATTTAGCTGATGTCAGCAGCATTTGAACTTTGTATATGTACTTGCTATTTTAATAAAAATGCAATTTAGCTCTTTTTTGTATGCGTGTTACTTCATAAAAACATTACTGTTATTCCTCTACTTTTCCATATGCACTGTTATTTGATTTGATCCATATATGCATAACCTTTTGATGACATTAATGCACATATATGCTTTGTATATGCATAACTTAAACGTTGATAAACATGAGCATCCATCCTTCATGTGCATAATTTATTTGATAACAACAAACAATACTTCTAGTTAGAATACCACTTGCTTTTTTATGCATAACAATAGTCATTTTGTTCAAACAACATTATAATTTATCTTCAAAGTGCAAAACTGAAAAACAGTGTTACCTCGTCATTTGATTTCAAGTAAAATTTCATCTCCTTCTTTGCAGAACTCTATTTTGGAATCACACACTTTATAACACCAGTGTTTGCAACAATATTTGATTACTCAGTACTTGATATCAACAGTATTAAAATGCATGGTTATTTTTCTTTAATGACATTATGAGAATCTACATATTTTGATTATTTGACAACTGATAGCAATGTAATTTGAATGTCTTTCTGCATATCAGTTTGCAATTCATCCATCATTGGCATCTTTTCATTGCATATGCATCTTACAACAAAATTACTGTACTCTGCATATTTGCACCAATGACATTAAACTTGTTACAACATGCATTAACCTTGCACCAATTGTTAAGAACTGCATCTCTTTTCATTCTGCATCTTCTAATCTATGAGCTTATGATCTCCTAGCATTCTTTTCTCTCTAACAATGCATCTTGTGAGGTTCGAGCATAAGCTCTTGACACTCACTGCATTTTTGTTTGTTATCTGCTACTAGTGAACACATAGATCATATTTCTTTCTACATTTAAATACACTTTTGCTTATTTTGTTTACACACTTCACCAAATCAATATGTTAGGTTAGTGAACATGACCAATTGATCAATCTTTGTGTGTGAGTGTAATGTATCATGACATTCATGCATGAATGTTGGTTGGCTGATTGTGTTCACTATATTAACATGTTGTTGTTCTAAAAAAGGTTTCTCAGCTACAAGAACTAAGTCACTTTAATTCAGATTTTTGGTTTCACAGACAACAAATCTTGTATAATGCAGAATGATAACCATAGATAGTAGAAGGTTTCATGGAGTTATGTCCCTTCGATACTATTATTATATTGATTTAGATGCATACTTTTCCATTGTATTTATGTTATTGGTAGATTTGCAGTTCTGAAAGTCTGATTGTTGTATGTTGTTTTTGGTTTCCATGCATTGCTTTGATCCAATTTGGATCTAACACCTTTTCTCTCCATGACGTAGGATAGGACCATAAGACCTAAGATGCAGGACTTGATAGACTATGAAAAAGACATGAAGATTTGGACAAAGCAGACAACCAGCTCCCATATCACATAGTCAACTTTTAGAAGGCAATGCATGGACCCCTACTCATGTTTCAATAATGTTTTTATTTTCTGCATATGTTCCTCTAAGTTCCAATGTGGAAGATGTAATATGACAAGAAAATTCTTTATTACATTTAGTTTGAATGCACAATGTAATGATCAAGTATGAATTTGAAAATTTGATTATGATCTATACTTAGAGTACAATAAAATAGATAATATGAATGTAGTAGCAATGTATTTCATCTTTATTAGCTTAACAATAATTCTTAAGAGGTTTAACTTTATGCAATCTTTTGTTGTTTTTGATTATTGTCCTGCATGTAAAAATTTAGGGTAACAATTTTGGCGACTTGTGATGGATGTCTGCCCGCTAGACTTTGGGGACCAGTAGCCTAAAAAAATCCATTTGGCATTTTAATCTATTAATCGCCTGATTGACACCTTAAACCTAGACTATGGATATAAGGAAACCCTTTCTAAGTGTTTGCGTGTATGTTTATGATTGGTTATAGTGAAGAAAAACTTCATTATCACAAATTGTAAATGTATTCCTGATCATTAAGGCGGGATTTTATCGTATTTATAGACATTGATAACAACTTTAAATCATGCATTTCCCTCATTTTTACTACTAAAAACCACCCTTAATTCAGTGAAACCCTTCCTTTGCAACCCAAACACACCTTGAATCTTGACAACTTATTGAAAACTGGGAAAGCTAAAACTAAAATTGAATTAACTGTGCTTGACAACACTTAGGGAAAATGGAAAAAATAACCTATTCTTGCCTAACTAGAAAAAAAACATGATAAAAAAAACTATTTACCGGTTCACTCAAATATTTACCTTTCCTCCTCAAATTGCAATGATGAACATGCTTATAGGAAAACATAGGAAGACTAAAAAATGAAACACAATTAGCCAGCTCATGCAACATTTCATGAAGAGAGAAAGTATTTTGAATTACTTCACTCAACTGATGGGAGAAATCTAAATCAACATAGTGCACTTGGTCTTCGTTATCAACATCCTCATAATCGGGTGCTGATGTAAATGAGGCCTCCTCACTTTTCTCCAACAAGGCCAGATACCAGATTGGGCAGCCTCTTGAGAATATGATCCTAGATCTTTCCTTTCCAATTTGTTTACTTTCCTTTCTTATCTCTGAGTCCTCATGGTTGTCTTGTATTATCAACAACCATGTTAACTCCTCCTTCATGGTCAAAGTACCATCATCTTCTGTCAATTCAGCTAGCAGCTCATCAAAACTATTAATCCACTGGGGATCATGAGCACTTAATTCCAGCTTGTGTTCCTGGACAAGAATCTTCTCCAAAATAGAGCACCCTTCAATGGGCACATATTATTCCCTCTCAAAAGAAAGTCTCTCACAAAAATCTTCAATAATGTTGTCAAAACAATCCTCTAGGCTTTGGCCAACTTCCTTATCATGAACATCGTGGAGTTGTGTTTATGTGACTGGAATCACATCTTTCTCATCTTGATCAACAAAGGATGGTAACTCATTAAAGAGGAGAAAAACCATCTCTTCTTGCTCAAAATAGTATCTTGCAACCAATGATGCAGCATGTTCACTATCTTGTTCAAAATATGCAGATAGCTCTGCAAATAAATATGGTACCTCCTGTCTCAACTATCTTTTCTCTTGAGCTTCTGCTACTTGTTCTATCAAATTTTGAACTAATAACCTCATTTTCAGCTCCCTGATCTTGATATGTCTCACATAGGGTAACCTTGACAATATTTGGCATCTGAAAGCCAAGATGCCTAGTCCATGAAGGTTTCCATGGCAACTTGGAATTTTGGTCATTTGGTTCAGCTACATAACACATCTCAGACTGAGAATCAATAAAGTAGGCTGGTTGACTATGCTCACTCAAGGGCTCTTGCAAGGGTTGTCCTACTTCCTTTGTAGGTTCATAACCCTTAAAAATTGTAATCTCCCGCATGGAACCCTCTTGGATTGTAGGCTAACTTAGGGCACAAGAAGCTTCTTGAGCTTCTAGTTCTGGTAATCTTGTCATTAACTGCCTCATTTTATCCTCTTTATCTACAACCTGTTTAGAAAATAGCTCTTTATCATACCTTTGGGCCTCCATCTTTTGCTGGTGCATGTGAGATTGATAAGATAACACATCTTGCTGAATCTTCAATTCTTGTTCTCATTCCATAGATCTCAGTTGTTCTTGAAAATTTGTCAGAATATCATCAAGGCTCATGTTTGTAACATGCTGGGGATAATTCTGAGAATCATTAAAGAAAGTCCCTTGTGGTTGCTGATAGGCATGTTGGCAAGAAACTTGAAGCTGGGTTGGAGGATGGTAAGCATGAGATGAATGTTGTCCTTCAAATTCTGGCACAAAAGTAGCAGCAGGGTTGTATTAATATGATTGATATTCAGAGAATGGAGGACCACTTTCATGAAATGGAGGATAGTAATCCATTTTAGGTCGTGAATCTATCTAAAACTAGTAGATATGAACTTAGATTTGATAGATATGTAAAATAATGATCTCTCAAAGGTTTGCAACCTGTTGAATGCATATCAAAACCAACAAGAACTGTGAAAAATATGACCTTGGGTCCCACTGGGCGTGCCAAAAACTGTTAAGGCATTGAAATATCACCCTAACTTAGGGATCAGGGCATACTAATATCTCATTGTAATAATGGAAACCTTCCTGAGTTGTGGGTGAGCTCTGATTAAGAAGGAATCTCTGGATTCTAGGTCAGTTCCTGTTGGATTTGGAATATCACCTATGACTGATTCTCTAATTGGGGAAAAGGGAAAATATAACTGAAAACTAAATAAATAAACTATAAGGTGATATGCCAAACTAGATCCAGACTTATTAGAACTTAAAATCAGCATCTATAAGACACACACTACTGAGATTTGCAATAACATTCACTACTCAACGTATAGGTTGACCTAAAACTCACTATTAGGACCTATGTACCAAAAACAGTGATAATATACCAACAAACATACATATTCTACAAAAGGCTCTACTTGAAAACCTATACTAGGAATTGGATTAATTCACTAATCTATGTTGTAAAACATACTACACTTAAATGCAAAAATGTTGAAAGGATTGATAAAAAAACTCATAAAAAATGTGAAGAATGGGGAACTTGCTTTATTTTTTTCAAAATCTGCAAAAGGTTACATGCAATGATACAAAACATGTCAAGGAATAAGTTATATTCACTTGAAGACACTCTTGCATCAAAATTGAACCTATGGCTACAAAATGTATGCAAAAGGCACAAAGGAACAAGTATGTTCACTAAACCATCTTCTAGTTAAATTCTGAACCCCTAAAATGAGAAGGAAGATCAGATATATATATATACCCTCATGGCTAATTTTGAAAATAAAAAACCCTCCAAAAAACCCTCTAAATCAGCTAGAAACCCTAATTCTAAGGCATAATACATGCCTTAATTCTAGCCCCTAATGTTGGTATTTTAAAAATATACATATTTTACAAATACACTACCAACCTATCTAAAACTATATCAAAACCTAACAAAACACAACCCACCATATACAAAAACCCTAACCCTACTTCACATATAATCCAAAAACATGCCAAAAACTAACATATCCTTAAGGTCAATGTGACCAATCTCTATATAAAATATCTCTCCATCTCTATCGTGGCATAAGCTCTGTTGTCATCACATTTGGGAGTAGTTGTTGTGCACTGTAGTTTGTAATGCATTTACTGCTCTGATAGCGGATTCCAAATTCTATCAAAACTTGGCATTATTTTGGATCCTTTGCATTTCATTTTGCATTTGGCGAAGATGCAAGGGTTGCAAAACCCTAATCTATATGGCACCACCCATGTTGCAACTTTGGCATTTTTCCTAGTTTTCTATGCTTGGGTTGTCGATCTCGAAGTTGACACTGTGATGTGAGAGTTGTGTTGAAGTCTTTGTGACTCCTCTCTATGATCTGCGGACTAAAAAATAGCATTCTCTATTGTGATTTTACTCCATTTATGTCTACAACTATGAGTCGAGCATGAAACTTGGGCTCCAAATAGAAGTGGTTATAGATATCAAGATCTTAGGGTCTTCGAACTGGAGTTCATTATTTTTGTTTTTGTGTTTAAGAGATTGGGCTCTTTGCATGTGTTTGGAACTAGAGTTGACTGTTGAAAACCGAGCTCGGGCTCTCTTCTACATCACAGGCTCTTAACATTCTAGGTTTTATGCCATAATATATGGTGCTTTCCGTGCATGTATTCATGGAGCCGAGGATTCAAACCGCCACTTCTTGGCTTGTAAACCTAGAGATAAGTTACTCTCTACTCTTGGCTTTGCATTTACACTCTATCTTCATTTGAACATGTTGTTGTATTAGATAGTTTTTTTGAAAAATCTCCAGTTGCGGGCTCTAGCTTTAATGGGTCTCCATATTTCTTACCATGATTCTGGATACTTTACATTTCTATTGTTATTTCATCTTTACTCGAACACCCACTGCTAGATAAGCTTTTGTTGTGGCTTGGATAGCTTGAGCTTGATGAATGTTGATGTTTTCTATTAGGAATGATTATATCTTGTCACTGCCTCTACTGGATGTCTGCATTTGTTCTGGGTTTTGTCTATATGTTGTCTTCTGTTCATCTCGACAGTTACCATCATGTTTGAATCAATACCATTGTAGAGACAGAGAGCTCAAACTATTATTTTCAATATGTATAATGTCTAAATGTGTTCCATTGTATGGTCTCCCTCTTGCAAAAATTAAAAATGACAAGCTTTATATGAAGTTATCATCTCCAGTGGGAATGTTATTCATGGGGTTCGAGCATAGGCTCGTGACACCCATGAATAACATTGTAAAATAGACAGATCAAAAATTAGAAATGTATATTTTCCTTCTATTTGAACAGTGTTGTTATATGATTTCATTCTTGATTATACACTTTCATTTGAACATGAATAACAACACCCAACAATATGATGAAGGGTGTTACCCTTAACACCACAAACACATGACAGAAACAAAGAGAAACAACAGAAATTTGCAAGAACAGAAAATTGGCTTCTTATTGGCTCCACAAATGTGGAATTACAAACTTTCAGAATTACAATATGCAAAGCCACATGGGCATCCCTTACAATAATCTGTAGGACAAAGCCTCAAATAACCACCCAGAACTACCCAGAACTGCCCTAGACAACACTACGGGCCTTCTTTATATAGGCAATTTCCACCGCTCGAGAAGGTTCCATAAATCTAGCCATTAAGGCCGACTACCCTTAGCATTTAATTATTTTTTCACTTTTATTACAAAAGGGTCGGCTTTAAATATTTACAAAACATGAGATTAGGTAGCCCAACTTTCGGAAGCCATAACTTTTGAACCGTAGCTCCGATTGGCTATTATAACTACTTTCCAGAAAGGGGAGATCGCGATCTACAGTTCTTGACTAGCGAAGCGCAAGTCATCCAGGGGTTTGACCTCGATCCGGAGCCTCTAAGGTCCTGAAAATTGAGCTCAAAGATTTTGCACCCTAAAATCTCAACATTAAATCCTTAATAACTTCGCCAATATAGATGATCTAGCAATGAAATTCAACTAGAATTCTTATATGACTAAGATGAACCTTTACCTGGAAAATTAGAACATTCTAAGTTCAAACGACCAACTTACTAAAAATAGTAAGTTTCCAAAAATAACAGCTTTGTACAAAATAGCCCTTATTGAATAGAAAAACACTTTTTTTTTTTTGGGTGATGCAAGATTGCCTTTACACCCAGGATGCTCCTGCATCACAATAGCATTGTTATTTGAACATGCAAAATAACACTTTCATTTACCTAGGTAGTGACTTATAACAATGTTACTAATTTTGTCCTTTAAAAACACAATGTTTGCTTAATTCTTGTGTGCATACATATCTTTGTAAAAGCATATCATTATTGAACATGCATATTCTCTTCCATTTGATTGCAGAAATATATGTCAATGTCTTGTTGTTTTCTCTCATTCAAAGATACCAATATTTAGAACAACATTAAGACGTGAATTCTTTATCTGATGTCAACAGTGTTTGAACTCTGTATATGCACTTTCTATTTTAATAACATTGCAATTTAGTTATTTTGTGTATGCATGTTGCTTCATAACAACATTACTGTTATTCCTCTTCTTTTCCATATGCACTGTTATCTGATTTCATCCATATGTACATAGCCTTTTGATGACATTGATGTACATATATGCTTTGCATATGCATAACTGAAACCTTGATAAACATTAGCATCCATCATTCATGTGCATAATTCATTTGATAAAAACAAATAATACATCCTGTTAGAATACCACTTGTTTTGTTTATGCATAATAGTAGTCATTTTGTTCAAACAACATTACAATTGATCTTCATTGTGCAAAATAGAAAAATAGTGTTACCTCATCATTTGATTACAAGAAGCAATTCATCTACTTCTTTGTAGAACTTTGTTTTGGACTCACACACTTTATAAAACCAGTGTTTGCAATAGCATTTGATTACTCAATACTTGATATCAACAGTGTTAAAATGCATTGTTGTTGTTCTTTAATGACATTATGAGCATCTGGATATTTTGATCATTTGATAATTGATAGAAATGTAATTTGATCATTTTTCTGCATATCAGTTTGCAATTTATCCTTCATTGGCATCTTTACATTGCATATGCATCTTACGACAATATTACTGTACCCTCCATATTTGAACCAATGACATTAAACTTGTTATAGGGGTGCAAGCACAAAGTTGGGTGCCAATTCCATGGAAATATGCAGCCAAAAAAAATTGGCAAATCAAAATGGGCACCTGTATTTTAAGAAATGGGTGCCCGTTTTGCTTCATGTTCCTGAGCTGTAAATATAAAATGGGCGCCCATTTTAAAAATGGGCACCCATTTTGGTTCGAGTGCCTGGACCAAAAGGGGCACACATTTTTAAAAAAAAAGGTGCCTGTTTCGTAAAAGTAATTAATTTTTCTTTTAACCCATTTTGCAAGTCATTTTCACAACTTGCAAAATAGAATCATGTTTTGCAGTGGACGAGTGCCTATTTTGAGAGCTACCGTTGACACCCTTGCTATCATTTTTTCAAGTCCAGGTACACATCATTGTTTTTTATTATTTTTTTATTAAAAATGTTATTTATTAGTTTAATGTTAAAAAATGTATTATGATTATTGTTTAATGTTTAAAGTTTTTTTTAAATAGGATTAAAATAAATTTTTATGTTTAGTTTTATTTAAATTTGTAAATTATTGTAGAAGACAACAAAACTTTGAAAACTGATTTAATCCTAGGTAGAAAACTAAAACCTAAACCTAAACCTAACCACAACTGAAACAAGAAACGCTAGGTAGAAAAATAAAACCTAAACACAACTGAAATAAGATTGTAAACCCTAGGTAGAAAACACAAATGTAAACCTAGACACAACTGAAAAAAATTGTAAACCCTAGATCTAGAAAATAAATAATAAACTCTCTCTCTCTCTTAGAACTAGTTTAATATTTAATGTTCAATTTACATATTATGTTTAATGTTTGAAGTTTCTTTTTTTAATAGGATTACAGTAGATTACATTATGTTTAGTTTTGCGTTACTTTGTCAATTATTGTAGAAAACAATAAGACTTTCAAAACTTAAAACCCTAGGTAGAAAACCTAAACCTAAACCGAATCACAGTTGAAACAAGAAACCATAGGTAAAAAAAAAATTAAATATAAACCTAGACACAACTGAAAACAAAATTGCAAACCCTAAGTCCAAAAAATAAATAATAATCTCTCTCTCTCTCTCTCTCTCTCTCTGTCTCTCTCTCTCTCTCACACACACACACACACACACACACACACAAAAGACAAAATAAGATCTAATACCTACTAATAAGACCTAAAAGGACCCTTAAGACCTAATATAACTAGAATTAAGACCTAACATGTGACTAATACTTGACCAATTAGGACCTATTACTTGACCAATTAAGACTAATTAAGATCCAGTAGAAACTAATACGACCCTTAAGACCCAATAAGACCACTTAAGACCTAATTAGACTAATTTAAGACCTATTAGAACCTATAAGACCTAGATTAGGACCTAATAAGACCAATAATACCTAATAGGATCTATAAGACCTATTAAGACCTAAATGAACTAGAATTAAGACCTAGAAAAGAACTTGAATTAAGACCTAACATGTGACTAATACTTGACCAATTAGGACCTATTACTTGACTAACTAAGAATAATTAAGACCTAGTTCAGGAACTAATAGGACCCTTAAGACCCAATAAGACCACTTAAGACCTAATAGGACTAATTTAAGACCTAATAGAACCTATAAGACCTAGATTAGGACCTAATAATACTAATAATATCTAATAGGACCTATAAGACCTATTAAGACCTAATAGAAATAGAATTAAGACCTAACATAACTAGAATTAAGACCTAACATGTGACTAATAATTGACCAATTAGGACCTATTACTTGACCAATTAAGACTAATTAAGACCTAGTGGGAACTAATAGGACCCTTAAGACCCAATAAGACCACTTAAGACCTAATAGGACTAATTTACGACCTAATAAAACCAATAAGACCTAGATTAGGACCTAATAAGACCAATAATACCTAATAGGACCTATAAGACCTAATAGAACTAGAATTAAGACCTAATAGAACTGGAATTAAGACCTAACATGTGACTAATACTTGACCAATTAGGACCTATTACTTGGCCAATTAAGACTAATTAAGACCCAGTGGGAACTGATAGGACACTTAAGACCCAATAAGACCACTTAAGACCTAATAGGACTAATTTAAGACCTAATAGAACCTATAAGACCTAGATTAGGACCTAATAAGACCAATAATACCTAATAGGACCTATAAGACCTAATATAACTAGAATTAAGACCTAATAGAACTGGAATTAAGACCTAACATGTGACTAATACTTGACCAATTAGGACCTATTACTTGACCAATTAAGACTAATTAAAACCAAGTGGGAACTAATAGGACCCTTAAGACCCAATATGACCACTTAAGACCTAATAGGACTAATTTAAGACCTAATAGAACCTATAAGACCTAGATTATGACCTAATAAGACCAATAATACCTAATAGGACCTATAAGACCTATTAAGACCTAATAGAACTAGAATTAAGACCTAATAGAACTATAATTAAGACCTAACATGTGACTAATACTTGACCAATTATGACCTATTACTTTACCAATTAAGACTGATTAAGACCCAGTGGGAACTAATAGGACACTTAAGACCCAATAAGACCACTTAAGACCTAATTGGAATAATTTAAGACCTAATAGAACCTATAAGACCTAGATTAGGACCTAACAAGACCAATAATACCTAATAGGACCTATAAGACATATTGAGACCTAATAGAACTTGAATTAAGACCTAATAGAACTAGAATTAAGACCTAACATGTGACTAATACTTGACCAATTAGGACCTATTACTTGACCAATTAAGACTAATTAAGACCCAGTAGGAACTAATAGGACACTTAAGACCTAGTAAGACCTTTAAGACCCAATAAGACAACATAAGACCTAATAGGACCCTTAAGACCTAGTAGGACTTATTGAGATCAATTAGGACCAGTTCAGACCTAATAGTCCACCTAGTAAGATGTAACAGTCCACCCTTAAGACCTAATAAGATGAGATAGGACCCTTAGAACCTATTTCCTGACCTAACATTATTAATAAGATATAAAATTACCTAATACTAAATAATAAGACATAATAAGACCTAATATAGGATCTCTCTCTCTCTCTCTCTCTCTCTCTCTCTCTTATGTTTTTTAATTTATATTTCTAAATTAAATGTTGCATTTAATTATAAGTCTAAATAAGATCTTTGTAAGGTAAAATGTAGATTATATAGTAATTATCAATTTTCATGTTTGTATATACATGTGCAGATTATATACACATGGATCATTTTGATATTGAGGAGCTTTTAGGTTAGCAGGCACCTCCACCTCCACCTCCACCTCCACCCACTCCTGCAGAGCTGAGGGAGAATATTAGGAGAAACCTAGATACCATCACACATGACATTAATACCATTTGACATGAGCCTCACCCACCTCCACAGCTACTACGCCTTGCAGACAACATGCAGGACATTTTAGATTTAGTACATTCATTAGAGTTAGAGATTAATAGTTATCAGTCATGGATGGAATCCATGCATACCTTTTCTACTGATGGCCTCTCATATAAAGAGGTCAATTATTTAAAAATTACCCAAAATGATTTGAAACCTTATTTTGTGAACTCGAAAATAGGTGAGGAGATACTTGGCAAGAAGCCACACATTTCTATTTGATGGTGTTGGCACCCACACATAGTTGCAAATTTTTGGGAGCGGTGGTGGATGGTATTTGATCATCCACCGAACACTAATCATGAGGTCCCCTTATATTTTTTGAAAAAATATGGGCTGAATTTCAATTGGGTAGGAAACCCAATTACTTTGATATGAGATATTTTCAGGGGTCGGTCAGGGTATGCCACAGAGCAGGTGAGGGGCCAAATTGAGAGATAGAACTCAAAATCATGTGCTTAATGAGCCCCTTGTTCCTCTTCCTACTTCAGTAGTGCCTGCACCTATCAACCATTGAGCAGTGCACTCAACTCTTGGTTCATTGAGTTCCCTTTCAGGGAATTTATTAGAGCAGATGACCTTTACATGAGGGTTGACCCTAGTATAACACACATTTGCATGAGTTACAGGGATATATGCAGGGGTCCCTAGATTGATCTTGATGGTGATGGTGGTGGCCATGGTGGATATGATGATGTTGATAATGGCACTCATGGTGATGTTGACACTGGCGCACAGGGTGATGTTGGAGATGATGTCACATTATATGTTGATTTTCTATGTGCAGACGATGATCAACCTACAAAGGTAAATTTAATTATTTAATTTATACTACAATATTAAATTACATATTTATACACATATCAACCATAACATTTGGATTTTTGGTGAATAGAGGAGGGTTGGCACAGGGTCATTCAGTGACTGTCATCATATAACCTCCACACCTTGAGATCTTAGTCACCCATTCATAGTATGCACTTTCATCTAGATACATAGATGAGTATATTTAAAGTTTAAACAATTAAAACTTGAATTGATGATGTGTTTGATATATTTTTTGCAATTTTGTAGGGTGCTTCATGTACTACTAAGGTAAGAAGTTATTCATGCTCCGCCCCACCGGTCACTGAGACTCAACCTTAGATACCTGTAGTATATTTTACATTCATTAATTTAAAGTGTTTATATTCTTACTAGTTTATGTACAAATTTTATTCATGTTTATATTTTTTGCAATTGTAGACTTTTGGATTCTCTCATGTCGTATCACATTTACGTCCTGAATCATCAGTGACACTGGCTATGCATCAGACATCTAATGTAAATTCTTATGTTCGATAAATTTATAGTCAAGTTCAATATAAATCAAAATTTATGTATATGTACAAGTTTTCAATTTATGATTTAAATATGTTGTTCAAGTGGATACTACCATGAATCTTGGCATTGCTATAGGATTGAGTCAAATGCAGCCATCCACATTTTCCTTTGAGGTTATGATTAAAATTAATTTTACATTGTCTATTGTGTACCTGTCTTTTATAGGTCTTGATTTGATAAATTTTGTAATTTTTTTGTTTTTCTAGGACTTGACTGCATCAACTTTTGATGTTGGTGAGAGTGGACCTCCTTGTCCCACTAAGGGCATTACACCACATGGACATAGTGTAAAATTTTAAATTATGTTCATTAATACTACTTTTACTTTTTAAGTGAATTATGCAAGTCATTTGAATTAAACACACTTGGTCTTCTGATGTAATATTTTATAAATGTACATGGGGACAAGGTGCAACATGATGGTGCATCGTAGTCACCTTCACATGGAGTGAAGAGGATTGCAGATCAGATAGACGAGCAGAGTTAGACTATGTTATATTATATATGATGGAAATTTTATACTCTTTTTCACATGCTAGACCTTGTTATGATAGTTAGACCGTGTTATTGTATGATGACACACCCATTATACATGGTATCAAGAATTTTTATCATTTTATTTTGACTTTTTTTATATCAGGACTTGTTATCATATTATTTATATCATGTTATTTGGACTTGTGTTATCATGAATTGTTATTATATGTTATTAGGACTTGTGTTATCATTTGTACTTGTGATTTGAATCTAGATATATGTGAGTATACATGTTATATATGAGTTTACATGTAATCAATTGTAATTAAATATCAATTACACAATCTTATCATTAATAGTAGTTATTTCTTCATGTAATTGACAAGATAAATTGATTTTAATTTACATGAAACAATATATAAATGTAACTAGTATTGACTTCAAGATTAACTATAAAAATACCATATATCTTTTAAAACCATAAGATAAATTAATTTGAACTATGAAATATGGATACATACTTGATTAACTAAATATAATTGTAATTAAATTAAATATAAATTGTAATTGACAAAATTAGACATGAAGAAAAGTGAGCTCATGTATTTTATAAAACCAAAATTGGATGAATTTACAAGTGTACATTGAACTTCAAAAATAGTTCATGTATTTTATAAAACCAAACTTGGATGAATACAAGTGTAGATTCAACTTCATAAATAGTTCATGTCTACATGTTCTTCTAGATCCTACATCATAAAAATGAATGATGAAATGTTACAAAATATGCATTTAAATGTAAAATTCATTTACAGGATCCAAAAGTTAGATAAATGAATTGAACTCACCTAGTATTACAACTTTGGTTAGCCAAAAGTTATAAATTGCACAATTTATAGTCTGATATGTTACACCCAGTTATACTTGACACCTGAAAACCAAAGTAATTAGCTCTACATGTATGATACTTGAAAGAATTCATGTCTACATATAAAAATATATTAATTAACAAAAACTTATATGTATACATTTGATTCAACCTAATGTCTCATCAACATCCTCTCTTTTCTGCAATGCATCTATGATTGCGTCATGGTCTTCCATTGAAAGTGTCCATAATAATTTATTAACAAGTCTCCCTTTGTATCTTTCCAATTTGATATTTGTTGCCACTACCAAATGAGAATAATGTATAATCTTGTTTTATGATTGGCAGTCTTCAAAAGATGGAAAACCATTCCTTCTTGTTATTTATTTGCATAGCCATGTACCAACAACCACACTAGACCCAATTAGATACTCAAAATCATCATCATCTACTTCATGACATATCAAAATTTTCTTAGGTTGTACACTTCGAGCTAGCCAATAATTAGTCTGCTCTTCATTATCCTCTGGTGCAACAACAACATACACATGTCCTGCAAAGAAAAATTAAGTACGTGTAAAAATAAAATTTCTTATACATATAATTATAATATGATAATAAATCAGATGACATACATTAATAATATAGTTTAAAGTTTTACAAGAAATTGAATGAAATTACCTAGTTCTATGAGGTCTGAAACACGATCAAAATCTTCTAATGCAAATGCATGATTTAGGTCTTCATTTCTTATATCATCTTGATCTTGTGGCTCAATAGGTGTCAAGGATTTTTGTTTCCATTCTTCAACCCTTTCCATATGCTCACATTCTTCCCATTCAGCTGCAACACAAAATTGACAAAAACATGCAAGCTCCCTAGTCCATAGAGTCCAAGTGTTAGAATTAGAACTCATAAATGAATTCCATTTAGCACACCCACTGATTGTATCACAATAATATCTTGAAAGGATATAATTCTCTTCAACTAGCCAGAAGAAATGCCTGATAGTAGAGTTCTAACTTGTTCTTGTAGACAAACTTGTTTTACACCACTCAACAATTGCACGTGCATCTTTAAATTTTGCATTTTCCTCAAATTTGAGTTTCTCTCAACACAAGGCTCTCTTAACACATGCACTGACAACATCGTGTTCTCCTTTACCATGTCTAGCCTCAAAAAAACTCCAAGTATGTTGGACATTACTTTTCTTATGTGTCCTACTCAACCAATAAAACATTCTAGCATTCTTAAATTGCCCTGTGCAATTATCTAACCATATTAGATGTTGTGTTATATGAATTTCTCTCTCCATTGAATTCTCATAAAATATCTTAAAGAAATACTAGACAAACTCTGATGAATGCAATTTATTATCACTCATATAGAAATGACACTCTCTCAAAAAAATTTGATCATCTTCTATGCTATTAGGTGCATTCCTATAGATAATATGAACAAACATTTTTACTTGCACTGAATTATAATATTGTAGTTGGATCTCATCTTGTGGTGCAAGTGTGTAGTTCTCTGCAAAGTCAACAACTGAAAGTATACTACCAATTGGAAATGTATTCTTGCATATGCAAAATTTTCCATCAAGCCATCTAGAATTTTGGGAGTGTCTCACATATTTAGGTACAACCTTATTCTTGAATCCGTTCATAAATGCATGAACACTAACTTTTTTCAATAATTAGCTCACACCATTTTCCAACCTTTCCATCCTTCAATGGATACTCAATAGTTTTAAATATTTTTACATCAACTAATTGATGACCAAAATCAATTGAAATATTTTCATGCAAACATTCATCTAAAAATGCAAGATTGCCACATACATCACATACACCAGAAACACATGCATTCAAAAGAAAAAAAAAATATCATTAGGTGGGTTACAAAACCAACCTGATATAAGTTCTTTTACAGTTTGAGGTGCTATATTTATACCACATTCTTGCAACATTTCATTAGTATGCATGGTAGAATGTATAAATCGAAATACATCATAATGATAATGAAATTGAACATGAATTTGGAAACAACACGTACTCTTTCCTTGTTAATGCTTACCTACCATGGTTTACATTTTTCAAAATATCTTTGACTAATAGAAATAGTTAACACCTTAACATCCACACAATTTTTATACAATTCAGTTTGAGTCATATCGAAAAGATGTTTTGGATGTGGATCACAAATTTTTGAGCCATCTCTTAATTTAAGAACATCTCTAGAATTAGGTGATACTCTTGTATTATCATGCCAAAAATTTTCAATCAAAGTTTTGACTTCACCAGTAAGTTTCATGTCAGACCTCAAGAGTCTCCCACTAAAGCTCCACAAATGGTTTGCCAGATCACTTTCAAAGTTAACTCTTCTCTTTACAACTCTTACTAAATTTTTATGATGAATATTAAGATATCCACTTATGCTTGTCATCATTCTTTAATCACAAGTAGTTTTTTTTACTAAAGTTGTTATTTCTCATCGTGTCGCATTCCTATCTTTAGAATGACTTTTCTTTCTGATTATCTCAAAGGCACTAGCAACAGTTGATACAACTTGTTTTAGAGACTCTTCCTTCTTATCATATTTCACATAAATGCCTAACCTCTTCATCACTTTTCACATTTTAGTAATTTTGATTAGTTGTAACATTAATTGACATTGAAACCTAAATTTCTTATTATAAAAAAATTCTCTAAATAATTTACTCGCATCTGTCCTAATCTATCTCCATGAAATCATACCAAGCAGACTGTCTAGCACATCACTTTTAATTTGAAATTATTCATTCATTTCATTATCATTTTGGGGGTTTCTTTCTTAATTGGTGTTTGCATGTCTACATCCACATTGTTGATCTCAATTGTCTTTTGATTGTCAATTTCAATGGGGATTTGAATTTGACTTTCAATTGAGGTTTGACATTCAGTTACATTATCATTATGATTAACATTACTAATTTTTGGTGTTTGATGTGCAATATAATTTGTTACCCTTTTTTTAGGAATAAAATCTAAATGATTTAAAGAGTAACCCGCTAATACAAAAAGATCAAGTTCTTTATCAGAATAAGTTTCATTTGGCTGTGAAGACATACCTATATCCAACACTTGATTAGAAAATGCACCTGAATTTTCTCCTATTGTATTTTCTTCTTCAACCTCTGCATCCATCATGGTCTCCTCATTCTTCTCCTCTTTTTAAATGATTGTTGAACTCGATGCTCCAGGATTTTTTAGGTTTTGAATTCTTTTTCTTCTTTCTCATTATCATTTTGTCTCCTTCTCTCTATTTGTTGCAACCTCATCAGCTGTTAGAACCTTTCTTTGCCTCTTTCTGTGTTTCTTTGATCCCATGTTTGCACCAAAATTTGAATTCAAATTAATCTCTTCTTGTCAAAACCAGACCAAGATAAAAAAAAAAAGAGAATGTAAGTGAAAATATTCTTTCTACTGTATCAATATGTCATAGAAATGATTGAATACTCGACAATCATTGAGATCAGGCCCACAATTAGTTTTTTTTGTCTCTAATGGATCTTTCAGAAATGGGCACCCTTTATTTAAATAGAAATGGGCACCCATTTATAAAATGGGAACTCATTTATTAAACGGGTGCCCGTTTTGGTTTCAATGGTCCAAAATAAAATGGGCACCCATTTTTTGAATTTAAAAAAATGGGTGCCCATTTCTAAAAATTAGGAGCGGGAACCATACTTGCACTATAGTTTTTGGTTCGGGACAAGCTTGTTCCCACCAAGCCTGTGCTTCACTTTGGAAAAATATGGCTAAGGCATTGACATTTAAAATTTGCACTTTGTCATAATTTTTTAGAGGTCTTTTCGAATAAATTTTTTGACGAAATGAAACCCCATTTCAATTTATATTTTACAGATTATAAAAATATTAATTTTGTAGTGATATGACTAATTTTAGTATTTTTTAAATATTCATTATGCCAAAGTGGTACCTAAAGTTGAAATAGTAAGGTTAACTAAAATTTTAATAACTTTTTTGATTTTATGTTTTTGGAAAAATGAATTATATGACATAAATCTACATAGAATTTCCCTCAAAATAAAAAAAACAAAGTTAAAAAAAAAGTGAATTTTTCTTCAAATTATGGTGGTCGTACACCAGAGGTTTTGAAAATGTACTTTATAGTCAATTAAAAATTAATAAAAAAAATAAATACAACAAAAGAAAAGCCAAAATATTCTCATCAATCTTTGATGTTTTAGGCACCTTTTCCTAGAAGGATTTACAAAAATTCATTTATTTACTTCAAAATAGGGTGGTCGTACAGTGTGTGGTATGGTCCTTAAATAGACATTTGCAAAAAGGGGTTTTTAACAATGCTTACTAAAATATATTTTCTACCATGTGGGTATTAAAAAAAATTACATATTACAAAACTACACTCTGAGCACTACATTTTTCTGAGATTCAATCTCTAAGTGCCTCAAATTTTGACATCAATTAACAGAAAATTTGAAAAATAGAAAAAATACTTCCACTTTTTTCCCAAAAAGTGGACTCAACTTCTTGCTGGCACCCATAGCATGCATTAACCTTGTACCAATTATTAAGAACTGCATCTCTTTTCCATCTTCATCTTCTAATATTTGAACTTATGAACTCCTAGCATTGTTTTCTCTTTGATAATGCATCTTGTGAGGTTTGAGCACGGGCTCGTGACAAACACTACATTTTTCTTTGTTATCTGCTACTAGTGAACACAGATCATATTTCTTTCTACATTTAAATAGACTTTTTCTTATTTTGTTTGCACACATCACCAAATCCTAGTGATTGTGTTCACTATCTTAACATACTGTTGTTCTGAAAAAGGTTTCCTGGCTACAAGAACTAAGTCCCTTTAATTCAGATTTATGGTTTCACACACGACAACTCTTGTATAATGCAGAATGATAACCATAGATAGTAAAAGGTTTCATGGAGTTATGTCCCTTTGATACTATTTTTTTGTTCATGTAGATGCATACTTTTCCATTTTATTGATCTTATTGGTAGCTTTGAAGTTCTGAAAGTCTGATTGTTGTATGTTGTTTTAGGTTTCCATTCATTGCTTAGATCCAATTTGGATCTAACACCTTTTCTTTCCATGATGCAGGAGAGGACCCTAAGACCTAAGATGTAGGACCTGATGGACTATGGAAAAGACATGTATATTTGGACAAAGAAGACAACCAACTCCCATATCACAAAGTTGACTTTTAGAAGGCAATGCATGGACCCCTACTCATGCTTCAATCATGTTTTTCTTTTCTGCATATGTTCCTCTAAGTTCCAATGTGACAAAGGTAATATGACAAGAACATTCTTTATTACATTCGGTTTGAATGTACAATGTAATGATCAAGTTTAAATTTAAAAATTTGAGTATGATCAATACTTAGATTACAATAAAACTAATAATATGAATGCAGTAGCAATGTATTTCATCTTCATTAGTTGAACACTAATGTTTAATAGGTGTACCTTTATGCAACATTTTGTGCTTGTTTTTTATTGTCCCACATGTAAAAAATTAGGGTAACATTAACTAGAGAAAAAATACCCCCCAAAAATACTAAATGTGCCTACATATTTTATATATTATGGTCAAAGTAAAGGACAACATCTAGTGTAGCTAAAAGCATGTGGCAACTAATATACTTGTCTAGAGTGAACATTGTTTATGTTGGCATATTATATTGAGGGTTTTACTGGGGCCTCTACCTTGAAATTGAAAATTGTAGATTCTACAGAGTTTAAACTTGGATCCATTATATTTACAAAATAAAAAATTTAGACCATTACTATAAACCCAAACCTAAAAATTGAGGGGGTATCAAGGTCAGCCAAATTCTAGAAACCTGCAATATACTATAAGTTATCTTAGCATTGTTGGTACATACTTATTGTACCATTTCTTAATTAGAAAATATGACCTCATGATTCCTTTCACTACTTATTACTCCGTCACCTTCTTATAATTTTTACATTTGTTGGTTGAAGGGCTCACCTCTCCATTTTGGTGCACCACCTAGTCTTCCACTTCCACTAGCACTATTCGGTTTCCTCTCTAGCTCATCCACTTTGTGCATCTTTATCCTGGAATCCAAGTAGTGGTAATTATTTTAATTGGAAAGTCCCTACCCTTAGAGAGGTGGGAGCATAAATAAGGCAGTCACCATTACAATTGCATCTTGGTACACCAGATTAAGACTCTCAAGTTATTAAAACACATGTAGCCAAATCATTAGAAGATATTGTTAGCTTTCTCTAATATTGTGTCATTCCAGTTTCATTTTCATTGATTTTTATTTTGTTTTGAGGACTCCTATTTAGGCTTTACTCTTGGGGAGTAAGATCTTCTTCCTCCAAAGAAAACTATTGACTAGTAGAGAACATAAACAATTGTTTAAAAATATAACCCTACACTTCCAAGTCTGCCACCCTTGACTACAAGTTTTCTTGAAAAAAATTCACAATTGAAATGTGAGACCTAGCTTTCTCTATGTAGGCTTTCCCATCACTACCTAAGATATTATTAATAAAAAATTAGAATGAGGAAAGTGTTTTAATCTTATATTTGATACAAAAACACCATAATGCAAATACCTTTACTCTTTCAATAGTAGATGGAAAGTTAATATTTAAATGACCTCATTAAATAAGGAGGGATAACTAGAAATATAAACCATATTATTGATTAAAGAAAATAAATGGATAGTCATTATATTTGGCCAAATAATACTTTACATTGACCAATATAGTCTATATCAAGCCGTTATTTTCCTAATGAACTAATAAAACTTCTTTATGGGAATGTAACTTCCAAAAAACTATTTTATTTTATTAATCTTAACTAACATATAAATGTAAAAACTCAAACATTCCCCCTTATTACATTAATCTGAACAACAAAAATAGAACATCCAATGATTTTGAACCCAACCCTTCAAGAGAATTTGATGAAGCACCTTCACCAATCCTCCTGACTAAGTCAAGAAGCACCAAACTGACTGCATCACTAGATTTTCTAATTGTAGAACTTGAAATCATCTTCAAAACATGAGTGCTCCCACCTCTCATACAAAGTGATACCCATTTCCTCTGAAATTCCATATCTCATTTGAGTGTTTCTAATTCCTCCTTAGTGATGCATATGAGATATATTTCCTTCAAAAGTCCACATCTCCTATGAGTGCATGTCTAACGCCTCATCAAGTTCCATAGAAACAATATCTCCTCTACTACAAAAATCATCACCTATATGTCTGCACATGAGATACCTTTCTTCTAGTAAATCCACATCTCCTCCAAGTGTGTCTAATGCCTCCTTAAGTTCTAAATAAATAATTAATCAAATCTTTCCCCCCTTGCTCCTTAAAGGGATATCCATAATTCAAATCCCCCTCTTTTATTGATGGACACAACTATTATAATCCCCCTCTTTTCTTCAAGGACAAATTTTCCAAGCCGCTTCTTTTCAAGAACACAAATACAATGCTTCTTATGCAGTGAATCACCCCTTAGCAAGAAGCTAGCATGTATGTGCAGGATCATGGTATACCAAGCTATGGCGTTAAGTGATAATGAAAAATCAGAAAATCAGGGTTAGTCAACTTGATGTAAAAATTTGAACATCTTATCAACCTTATGTGAAAAAGTAGTAAGAACAGAATCTATAGGAAATTGAATTTAGTTTACAAACTAATAGCCCTTTTCTGAAAAAAATTAATCTAATTGTTCAATATTTTAGATTGCAATGCAGTAGTACAAAAATTTTAGGAAAAAGATAAAAAGTAGGTGTATGTATGACCACCTTAATCACAATCAAATGATGATATATTTTCACAAGAGTCTAAATATAAGTAGTAGACTCATGCCCGGATGTGAGACATGTTTTTGTGTAACTTTTTACCAAATAAATAATTAATAATGAATTTTCTGCTACAACTTATTCAAAATAAATAACTCTCATGTCTGACCACCTTAACTAATTCTAAACTTTACAAAATTTAAAAAAAAAATTCTTATAGTAGGCGAAGCATAAAATGTGACGCATGTTTTGGATTTCAAAAATGTTAAACTATTTGAAAGTTATAGTTGTTTTCAATCAGTCTGTCAATAAGGAATTTAGAGATGTCTCAATTAAAAAAAAAAAGCAATAATTACATACTAAACTCAAATTATGACAACAATTAAATTGATGGAAAGCTAATAATGTCTTTAAGAAACCCTTTTTGTTTCATCAATTTTGGATGAAAAAAGGTCATCAACTACATGGTCTATGTCTGTAGAACAAAGGAAATATGGTGATCACGTCATTTGGGTTGACCATCCACGTTTGGCATTGGAAAGCCGAAACCCAAAGAAAATACCAAGCCTAGTCACATATCCGATTCTATCGGATATCCGATAACTCCTTCCCAAATACAACATTTTGATTTCAAACCTCTTTTCAACTTTATGATTTTATATTTTTAGTTTATATATTATAAATTTCATTTATTTTAATATTAATATTAGATGGTAATAGCATTAGTATTATATAATTATTTAAATATTAGTATTATATTATATAAATTAGTATTATATTATTATTATTATGTATTTATCTATTGTATAATAGTATAATATTAGTATTAATTATTTATTAATATTTATATTATAACAATAATACCTAGGAGAGAGAGAGAGAGAGTATTAATATAAATATAATATTAATATAAATATGATATTAAGATTAATATTATAATAATATTGTAACCACCTGAATTTGGTTTGTTCCAACTATGGACCCTATTTTCCCTAAGTGTGATCATACCCTCAATTATGTCCAAACGACCCTACTACTGCTTGGCATAATTCTTCAAATCAATTTAATAGCCTAGGTGATTTTTATCACTAATTTATATTAACTATTATAGCCATATGATTGAAATCAATTCAAACCATTTAAATCAAACCAAATTCAAATATGGCTATAATATTTAATTATAAAGGAATTAAAAAAATCCCTAAATCAATTACCCACTTGCAAAATAACCCATTCCCCTAGCCTGTTTAATTTAATTAAAATGGCTATAGTTCCACAATTATTAAAAAGAAATTAAATTGTTTAAATAATTAAATTCTTATTTTTGAATGAATTAAATAAGTTTAATTCATTTAATTAATATTCTCTTAAACCCCAACCTAACCTATCTCAACCACTTCTACCCTGGGTTCTAACCCTTGTCAACCCATTCCACCCTTGCTAATCTAATCCTAATCCTAATTCTAACCCTAACCCACCTCCTAATGTTGTCACATTCCATTAGGGAATGATTAACAACTCAACCCACTTGATAAAGTCAACTTTCTCAAGCATGACTTTCCTAAGGGACTAACTTTCCAAGTTGAGTCTTACTCCCTCCCCATGCTTCTTTAAAGCTTTCATTAATACCTTATTAATAAAGATGCCTTAAGCCTATTTCTCCTCCATGCCTCATTAATTCCCAAGGCATTAATGGTTCTTACACCACCATTAATGAGTCCTTCAACTCATTAATGAGCCTTCTCTCTCTCTCTCTCTCTCTCTCTCTCTCTCTCTCTCTATAAATAGAAGCCATTTTTGAGAGCAATTAAGCCTTCATCTCATATTGTAAATGCATTGTTATGCTATTAGACTAACTTAGACTCACATTTCACTTTATATTTCATGCATTGTGCATTGTTCTCATTTCCATCTTTAGAGATAGAATGCATGATATCTCATCTTTTTAGCTTGTTTTTAAACTAAAATCATTCATTCTAGGTCGTATATGTCACCGACTGTAGTATAATATGAGGGCTATTATGTTACTAATCACACTCTTTCTAGTTAGAAGGCAATAGGTCAATATTAGTAGGTTTTGTATGTTTATCTAACCTTTTTACACTAATGCAATGACTTATTGATTTGTTGTGTCCCTCTTAATAGGTTCCAAATATTCACCACACATTTCTGGAAGAGTCCGATCTAGCATTAAAAGATGTCCACGAAGGTGTATGTGGATCACACTCGAACAACTTTTCATTAGCCATGAAACTGCTCAGAGTAGGCTATTATTGGCCTACCATGGAGAAAGATGCTATTCAATTTTCAAAAGCATGTCTCAAGTGCCAAACACATGGAAACCTTATCCATGCTCCTGCCAGAGAACTCATACCTTTCATAACACATTAGCCATTTCAATAATGGACCTTTTACTTGGTTGGACAAATATATCCCAACTCTTCAAATGGACACAAGTTTATCATTATGACCACTGATTATTTCACAAAGTGGGTTGAAGCCATGCTGCTAATCAAAGCCACTAGAAAATAGGTGGCTATGTTCATTCTGAACTACATTATTTGTAGATATGGGATACCCTCTTCAATTGTAACAGACAATGGGGGCCAATTTAAAAATCAAGACATTGATGACCTTTGTGAACAGTTCCATATTACTCAACATTGCTCCTCGATCTATTATCCTCAAGGTTATGGACAGGATGAGGCATCAAACAAAAATATACTCAAGATTCTACACAGAACTGTAAGCAAGTCTGGCAGAGACTGACATCTACAACTGAATCTGGCACTATGGGCCTATAGAAAAAGCATCCAAACACCAACTAGAGCCACGCCATTTGTTCTAGTCTATGCCACTGAGGCAGTACTACCTATTGAGGTTGAAATCCCATTTTTGCATATATCTTTACAAGGACTGGTTACTAATGAGCAGTACTGCATAGATAGGGTGAATTATTTAGACCTACTAGATGAGCACAGGCAACAAGCGTTCGATCACCTCAAAGTGTATCAAGCACGTATGTCTAAAGGTTACAAAAAAAAGGTCAAACCACA
>MU227899.1:41300-60035 GCA_018584345.1 Thuja plicata
AAAGATGTCCCAGAGAAAGGAACAAGAATAGAGCAAGAAGCATCTCTGAAGCATGTCTAAAAACTCTGTCAGAAGATACTGCTGGAACCCCCACTGAAGTGCATGATCAGGTAGAGAAGACAAGTGTTTGAAGAGCTGATCAATCAAATAGGTGACCTCCAAAAGTAGGAATGAATGAGTGTCTATATAGTAGATGATCCATCTCACCGAAATGCATAGGTGCCTAGCCACTGCATCCGCCTAGTACATAGGAACAAGAACTGAATACGTAGATCACTCAACCTAACCAAGGAAGCAATAGAACCAATAGGTGAACCCCCCCATAATGCTGAACTGGGAGAGGTGACAGGAACACTAAAATGCAGTACCTGAAACAGCTGCAGAAGAAGAATCAGGAACACCAATAGTGTAACAGAAGCACACACACAAGATAAAGGGCGGTGTCATAGACACATTCTACATGGGCTAATGTCGTGGAAGGTACGCTCACTTGACACGAGTGGATGCGCCTAAGGCATATGCATCATAATCCCCCCATGGCACTTTATAACACAGTGCGGGTACAAAGACTGAACCAGGTGTGCAAGATCCCAAAAAAGCAGAAGAAGGCACTTTATCTCAGTGTGTTTATAGAACAAAGATACATCAGAAAGAGCATGCAAGCTCAGATGTCAAAAAGTAGAGTGAACTATGAACTCAGAGGAAGAGATCCCCAGACCTGTAGAACCAAGCACACCACCAGAGGGCATAAAATGCATAAATCAAAGGAGTGGAAACCCAGAGCAGAATCTGGAAGAAATACCTCTGCCACTGAATAGCACACAGAATCATCTTTCCGACGATATCTCGTTTTCCGAAAAAGGAGTCCGGATGAGCCAGATATGACTCCCGGAAGGAAAAACAGGACATCGGACTTCAACAGAAAAAAAAGCTATTGAAACGGTGGAACCAAAACCTCTAACATCTACCATCGGAAAGTGCTCGGAAAGAGATTTTCGATGATATATAGAAGTCAGAAAAATGCCCCCGTATTCTCCCTATAGAGGGAAAAACGTCCAGGTACCCCCAAAATGCCAAAAAAGGCTTACAAATGGCCCCAGGGGCTAAAAAAATAAGCCCCCGGGCGCATGGCACGCTCCGGGGGCTGGGCCGAAGCCCCTGAGTCTGTATGTGACCACGCGCTATTGAAAGAAGCCCGCGGGGGTTGGTGGAAAAGCTGCCACCCGGGCGGAGCGGATGAGCGCCGCGCTGAGGCAGCGGATGTAAACACCGAAGCGGCGGGGGAGATGCTAGTTTCCGGGCGCCGAGAACAGACAGCGGAGGCGGCGGAGACTCGGCCATGAAGCGGCAGGCCGGTGGTGTTGCTGGGCGGCAGCCGCGGTAAGCAGAGCGGCTTGGGCCGCGAAAAACAAAGGCGGCGCGCGGTTTGAAAGGGTGGGCGGCCGGCCACCGACCGGCTGCGGTGGCGCGGCGGCGCCCGAATGAATTTTGCACTGGGCGCATCAAGAAAAACGCACAAAAACCTAAAAAACATAAGGTTTTTTAACTTTTTTTCCTTGAAATACGTGTCGTACGACCCTTGAGAGGCCGAGAAAATTCCCCAGAGGCCCCGGTAGCCAAAATGGTCAAAATTTCATATGATTTCGACTCTCCCGGGCCTTCTGGACGCAATGGTGGAGTATTTTTTGGCTCAAATAGCTCCAAAAAATAAAGACCCCCAGAACCAGAGACAAATGCCAGAAAAGCTTCTGAAAGCTTCAAGCCCTCGCTGCTTCAACAGAGAACGAACAGCCGGATGCAGGAGAGCTCTGATACCATGTTAAGATTGATGAACATCAATCTACCCAAGAACACCTACATGCATAGCTATTACAAACAGAATGAAACAGATAGAAGAGAGAAGGATCCAGAAAGCTATGGCGGCTGATAGGCCAGAGACTGAAAAAGCATGTTGCAAGAAATGATCTTCTATTAACAACAATAATGAAATTACAATCTCGATAAGAAATGAAAGCCGGTCAATCCTTATAAAGGATACCGAAACCCTAAAAGGGAAACTAAATCAGAAAAGGAAACTTTCCTAAGTCTAACTTAAGCACTAAAGAGTAATTACTAAAGATTACTCTAACACAGAAAAGGGTATCCTTGGTGAAAACCTAGTAAACAGGCGCCTTGATACTACAAAAACATTCAAAAAATAAAAAATAGAAAAAAAAAGTGAAAAAGAGAAAAGTGCCTTGATGAGCACCTGGTAAAAAAGGCATCTTGGTAGAAAAAAGAAAGAAGAAGATCTTTCCAAGTGGTGAAAACATGGCAATCAGGCGTCACTTGTGTTCTGCACTCCATCTATTAATGCACTACTGAAACAAGGCCTTCATAATTTTGTCTGTGCTCATACGTTGACTTCATCTTGCTAAATGACTATCTTATCCTCGCTTGGGATTTGTCTATCTTTACATCTTAAGAATAAGTCATTCTGCACTAGGGGCCTCTTTGCTGGCATAGTCAGTTATGGTTGCTAGGTTTCTCTAGGATGGTTTGCCTCATGGACACGATGTTTCTTGATACATGCAAAACAATGTCACTTTTCAAAACAAGGGTGTCTTTTCAAACATCACATATCTAGACACAACATTTACATTAACAGAGTTCCTACGAGATTCTATTGGATCGCAAACATGAACAAATTATCCTATCAATGCACAGACATGGAACACCATATTGCTTGTATTATAAATTTCTGATTGATGAATCTTTACTGTGTTTGACATATGAATGAACAAGTACTATTTTAAACACACAATTTGATAATTTTTTGATTATGATTCTTTTATGTCCTGATGATGTTTTCAAATAGGGGCATCTAAGTAATTATAAATTTTGTTTGATTCATTTTCAATTGATAATTTGCTATGTCTTCTTAGTTACTCAATGATGTCTGCACAAAGATAAAGAGTTGCAAGGATTGGGGGCATAATTTTTTCTTAAATTTCTGCGTATGGTGATTGTTCCAAATGATCCTATAATTTTCACCTAACTTGGATGTTTATGGTAAGAGTTGCCACTATGGGTGGATAGCCGCATATATCTCGATCTTTGTTATGTGTAAACTATGGTGAGTTTGAACTAGTTTCCTTGTCTATTTTTCTGATCCAGATTCTCACTAAGGTATATGAATCATAATGTACCCAAGGATATGAATTTTCAAGGTCATTGCGGGTCCAATATCTTACCTTAATTAGAATCTGGTATATTAAAAGGAAGGTGACTATTTTGTTATCCTGGCTTCTATGCCTTGATGCCTAAGTCTATTTCTGACATTTCAATAAAAACATAGTATTCATATTATCATAATATCATTGTGTATTAGTGATGGTTGTACTATTAGGTGGTATCCATTCTGAAAAGCGCCCAATGATGATAAAAATGTTACAATATTTGCTAATCAGTGACAAAGTCCTAAGAGTCTGCATATAGCTGCATTTAGAGATTGCATGATGCATTTATAACAGAAATAAAAGCATAAGGAATTTTGAGCTCAAAAATGATTTCTATCTTCTTCTAAATCCAAGTTAATTACATAATCAATGATTCCCAAAATCTCTGATCTATCAGGAACAAAATCAAACTCACAATATCACATAATAAACTTGGTACTCGTGTGTTTATTTTTAAACACACCTTCTTTTCTACTTCTTCTACTTTCTTTCTTTCCCTAACTACTTCATGCAAGTGATACATTCTTTCAACTAAGGGATTTTATTCTTTTCCTTTGATTTCATTCCCGAGGGGGCATGATCACACTATCATCATCTTAATTTTTTTGCTCAAAACAACATTGAAAATGACTTCGTTATCAAACAAACTAGGGGCATGACAGTTTTCTTGACTGAGTCAAAACTATTAGATACAAATATTTGGTTCTCATAATCTAGATATCTTATGTTTCCTCATTTTAGAAGATTCTTATTAAGCTCCTTGCAGCTTCATACTGGCTTTTTTTGGATGACAACCAAGTTCAAATTCAGTATTATCAATCTTTGGACGACAACCAAGTTCAGAATTGGTATCTTTTAAGATTTTTTATTGATTTTTGGATGACAACCAAGTTCAAAATCAATACTATCAATTTGGTTCAATCAAGTGCGAGAGTGATCTCATCAACACTTCATTTGACAACCAAGAATGGGATTCTCAATCTTTCTGAAGTCAAAATCAAAAACTTTCTTTGAATCAATGTGTTGCTCGCACATCAATTCAAAGAGGGGCAAATGTAACCACCTGAATTTGGTTTGTTCCAACTATGGACCCTATTTTCCCTAAGTGTGATCATACCCTCAATTATGTCCAAAAGACCCTATTACTGCTTGGCATAATTCTTCAAATCAATTTAATATCCTAGGTGATTTTTATCACTAATTTATATTAACTATTATAGTCATATGATTCAAATCAATTCAAACCATTTAAATCAAACCAAATTCAAATATGGCTATAATATTTAATTATAAAGGAATTAAATAAATCCTTAAATCAATTACCCACTTTCAAAATAACCCATTCCCCTAGCCTATTTAATTTAATTAAAATGGCTATAGTCCCCTAATTATTTAAAAGCAATAAAATTGTTTAAATAATTAAATTACTATTTTTGAATGAATTAAATAAGTTTAATTCATTTAATTAATATTCTCTTAAACCCCAACCTAACCTATCTCAACCACTTCTACCCTGGGTTCTAACCCTTGTCAACCCATTTCACCCTTTCTAATCTAATCCTAATCCTAATTCTAACCCTAACCCACCTCCTAATGTTGTCACATTCCTTTAGGGAATGATTAACAACTCAACCCACTTGAGAAAGTCAACTTTCTCAAGCATGACTTTCCTAAGGGACTAACTTGCCAAGTTGAGTCTTACTCCCTCCCCATGCTTCTTTAAAGCTTTCATTAATACCTTATTAATGATGATGCCTTAAGCCTATTTCTTCTCCATGCCTCATTAATGCCCAAGGCATTAATGGTTCTTATACCACCATTAATGAGTCCCTCAACTCATTAATGAGCCTTGTCTCCCCTCTCTCTCTCTCTCTCATTCTTCTATAAATAGAAGCCATTTTTGAGAACAATTAAGCCTTCATCTCATATTGTAAATGCATTGTTATGCTGTTAGAATAACTTAGACTCACATTTCACTTTATATTTCATGCTTTTTGCATTGTTCTCATTTCCATTTTTAGAGCTAGAATGCATGATATCTCATCTTTTTAGCTTGTTTTTAAACTAAAATCCTTCATGCTAGCTCATATATGTCACTGATTGTAGCATAATCTGAGGGCTATTATGTTACTAATCACACTCTTTCTAGTTAGAAGGCAATAGGTCGATATTAGTAGGTTTTGTATGTTTATCTAACCTTTTTACACTAATGCAATGACTTCTTGATGTGTTGTGTCCCTGTTAATAGGTTCCAAATATTCACCACAGAAATATTAATATAAATATGATATTAATATTAATATAATATTAATATTGTTAAAATATAATAGTAATGTAAAGTAAAATACACATTCAAAATAGATGAAAATGAAAACGTTCAAGCCAAATTTGGTCGGGAGATATCGAATATCAAATAATATCAAATATCTTATATTATCAGATATCCGATATGCTTTACTGGTATCCAAAAGAAAAAAATTGATTCTATGGGTCCCTATCGGAGAAGCACATTTTTCTGCAGAGAATTTTACGTGAAATCAGCTGTGAAAGACAAAAAAACACTTTTTTGACCCTTTTTGTTGGAATCTCTATATTATCAAAAGTTGCAGCACCTTTTTAGTCTCACCATGGGGAGTAGTAGTCGCCGAAAGTATAAACAGAAGAGGAAGATCACAAATGAAGAGATTAAAGTGTATAGAGAAATGGATAGGGTTTCCCATCAGAATAACAGACAAAACCATTCATCGTGGTACTAATCCACCAGCTCCATTAGCTCCAGTTGGATGTGTAAACACTAGGGGAGACATTTCTTCACTCGCGTAGCATCAAGAACATTTCAGCGCATGTTAGACCAAAGTGTTCCCAAGGTGCACTAAGCCAAATTGGGCAGTGATTTTTTGAGATCCATATCTGGGACCTCGTGAGAGATATCAAAGATCCATGAAGTGCATAAGGACCATCTTGTGAATGTCTACAAGCATGTATCTTAGTTCTAGGAGATTCAACTCAGATTCCATTTGGCAACCCGATCTTAGTTGGTGCAAAAATTGTCATTATTGCTTAGTTGAAAGTTGCTCAATGGTGCATTTTTCAAACCATTCCTCATGGGACCAAACCATCATCTCCATCGGTTCCAATTGGCTGGGTAAATGCTATGGGAGACCTTTCTTCACTCATCTAGCATCAAGAATGTTCCATCGCATGTCAGACCAAAGTGTTCCCAAGGTGCACTATGCTAAATTGGGCAATAATTTTTGGAGATCCATATCTCAGACCTCGTGAAAGATATTAAAGATCCCTAAAGTGTAGAAGGACAATATTGGGAAGGCCTATAAACATATAGCTTAATTTTTTTATATTCGACTCAGATTCCATTTGGCAACTCGATCTCAATTGGTGCAAAATTTGTAGTGTTTCTTAGTTCAAAGTTGCTCAATGGTGCATCTTTCAAACCGTTCATCGTAGGACACAACTGTCAGCTACATCGGCTCCATTTGGTCATGTAAATGCTAGGGCAGGCCTTTATTTTCTTGTGTAGCATCAATAACATGTTGGCAGATGTTAGATTGAAGTGTTCCCAAGGTACAATAACTCAAAATGAGATTTTAACCCAACAACTCGACTCAAGGTTTCTAATTCCACAAGAGACCTAATTCAACCAAATTCAGAAGGAATCAACTAGTTGTGGAGTCAAATTCTATGGATTATGCACAAAGTGCTTGAAATTTTCTAGGAGACCTAATTCACTGTTTTAGGACATCACAACTAGTTGATTCCATCTGAATTACTAGTTGATGTTAATTGATCCTAATCTGATGGTACCCACTTTTTAGGTCTAATTTAGTGAAATTTTGTTTCCTTCCAAGATAGTCCATCAAATCATCTATTCTAGGAATTGGAAATATGTATCTAATTGTGGTTCTATTAATAGCCATAGAATCAGTACAGACTCTCCACTTACCCCCTTTATTTGATTCTAAGACCACAGGTACGACACATGGACTGATGCTCTTGTTGATTAGTACTTGGTCTAATAGCTCCTGCACTTGTCTAGCCACTTCTATGTTTTTATCTAGAGTAAGCTTATAAGATGCCTTATTTGGAAATGATGCACCAAGTACAAAGTCAATTTGATGACTTATTTCTCTTCTAGGAGGTAAAGTTGTAGGAATACCATCACTGACTATATCTTTGTACTTCTCAAGAAACTCTCTAATTTCTGATGGCAAAGGCCCTTGTTCTGATTTATATTTGTCCTTAGGCTTGATAAAAATAGCATACCCCTCACTTCCTTCCTCCTTAAGGGTATTAATAAACTCCTTTCTGCTACTCAACAAGATACTAGGGTTCTTTGGTTTTGGCTCATCTTCATCCAATAAGCATTGGATCTTGAAAGTTTTTCTATCTTTCTTGAAGGATATGGAATTCTCCTTTCCATCATAAAATACACCCCTATCATATTTCCAAGGCCTACCCAATATCATATGGCATGCATCCATAGGAAACACATCACAAAGTAACTTATCTTTATACCCTGCAATAGAAAACTCCACCCAAGTTTGCTAATTCGCTAACACACTCTGCCCTTTATTCAACCATGTCACCTGGTATGGGTTGACATGAGGCAAATTAACCAATTTAAGTTTGTTTACTACCTCCTCTTATATGATATTTTTTATGGATCCTAAATCCACAACCACTTTGCAAACTTTAGCAAAGAATTTTACATCTAAGCCTAAACAATGCTCTCATATGCTTGGGCTCATCATTAACTGGTTGTCTAATCAGAACTCTCCTGAACATGAATTTTTCTCCCATATCCGACTCAATGTGATCAACCTCTAGCATTTTGACACTTTTTGTGTCTTCATGAGCATATTCTAGCCTCTGACCATTGTTTGATGGAGTAAGCTTATTAGGACATCTATAGGCAATGTGACCCAATTGGCCAGAGTTATAACATTTCATACTTGCAAAGTATGAGTTTCTTTTGCATGAACCCCTTCCTCTACTAGAGCCTCCTTGAGTATCTCTACCTCTGGTATAACCCCCTCTTGGAGTAGTTTCACTACCATTCTCTGTCAACTTGGAATCTCCCTAGTTTCTTTGTTCATTACCTCTGCCTTGATAACTACATCTATGACCCCCTTGGTCTCTACCTCTACCTCTTCCTCTGAGATTAGATTCCCCTTTCTCATTTTTCCTCTCTTCCACCTTAAGAGATAATTGGTGCCACTTCTAAATATTGATTGGAGTCCATAAACTTATATCTTCTTGCATGTTCCATTTTAGACCACCAAAGTATCTTTCTACCTTAATAGGTTCCTCCTCTTGAATCTTTGACGTAAGGCATAATTTCTGAAACTCCTCTATATAAGATGCCACATCCAAGTCTTTTTGTTTTAGACCTTGTCTCTTCCTATTAAGTTGTATTTCATAGTCCTCTGGCACAGAGTTCTCTTTTACTTTAGTCACCATGGCTTTCTAATTAGCTATAGGTTGTTTACCCATCCTAACTTTCATCTTGCAGGTACTTTCGCCATGTCAATGTTGATCCTCTTAGCCTTAACTTTGTAACCTTGAGTTTTTGTGCCTCTATAGCACTTTCACACTCGAAATGGTTTTCTATCCCATCAATCCACTCCATCACTGCCTCAATATCCATTTTCCCACTAAATATTTGTACACCTTCTAATTCCTTTCCACCTAGTGCCTTAATGGTTTTGAAGAATGGTTCTTCATTCATTGGAGGGTCTAGTTCAGAGATGATATCTTCCGCATCAATTTTATTTTTACCTTTGTCACTACTTTCACCTTCTTTTCCTTTATCTTTAGGTCCATCAATAACTTCTTGTAGTTTTACTCTCATTTCATCTAGGGCTTCTTCAAGGAGTCTATTTATTTTCTTTTTCTCACCCATCTCCTTAGCTAACTCTGCATTAGTCACCATACTGATCTCCCCTACTGATTCACCAGTATATAGAGACATACACCAAATCCAAAATCTTTAACTTTCTCTGATACCACTCTGATGTAATGTAAGTTATTTCTCACAACCCTATCTTATCCTAGGGTCTTTTATAGGTGACTTCTCTAGCCTATTAGGGTTCCTCACAAATCCTAACTCACAAGGATTCTTTTCTGAATCCCTCACCTATTCAACTTTTCCACACCAATGATGAAATAAAATCAACTACACATACCCCATGGGTGTCTTCTAGAATCTCCCACACTAAGTGATCCAATAAGATCAAGAATCACCACCAAAGGAGAGGAAGGTTCCTAAAAAATAAATTAAATCCATTAGAATTTCTAATAACATAGATTTCAATGAAACCCTAGTCGATTCCAATAATTTGCTTCAAACCTGTCAAAACAAGGCTACAAGGAGTTACGCCTAATTGGACACCTTTTTCCACATAACTTCAAAAATTTCTTAACAAGTTGTCACACAAGTTTCAATTCCTGACACCCTTTTCCAAAACACTTCAGATTTAACTAGTCTCACTTCCCCAAACTGTCGATATAGGGGTTTGCTATAAACAAGCCTAAAATCATGGGTTTCACAATTTGTAGAGAACAACCATATGGGTTTGTTATTTCACTACAAAGAACTCATCACCAGAGCTTCTTTGTGTACATGGATCTTCTTTACACTCATATCCTCCTCCCCACATGCTCTGATTGAACAAACCAATGCATTCAATCACTCCCAATGCTTCAGCAACTCACTGTGATCCCTATCCATGCATCTCTTGCTCCCCTAGGGAATCACTATAAAAATAGCTCTTCTAATTTCCAGGGTCCATCCTCTTGCACTCATAATGTAAAAGGAGTCATCTTCCAAATCCCAAGGCACAAGACAAAAGCCATGGTGGGAAGAGGAGTTATGACTCCATTGATAGAAACTGCCTAGTTCAGACCAGCAACAATGCTAAAACCAAACTAATTTACAAACGAAATGAAATGAAATTTAAGAAAAATCTAAATAACCAAACAAAAAATCTAGGAATTACATCTACTACTTCATGAATGAGTTACAGTGCAGAGTCTAATACATTAAAAGACTTCAAACAAGAAAATACACTAACTGTGACCACAAATGCTTAGAGAACTTGATTCTTCATCAACCAAATTTTGTCCAACCATTTACACAGGTTGAGGGAGGCCTTATATAGTTCATCCTTTTCCAATCCAACTATTTCAGACATTTACATAACCATATTATTGAAGATGCACTTGAGCAAGAAATGTTGTCAATGACAACATTGACAATTTTGCAAAGTTGTCAACAACTTTTACAATTTTTGCATTCTTGCACTCCAACTTGGTCAACTCACTTTAAAACTTAACCAAAATAGATATTAAGGCTTAACAAGCCATGAAATAGGTATCCTACCCTATTCTTGTCTAATTTATCCCTCTAATGTATAAATGCACTATTTAGACACATTTGCAATAATTGGGCAACTTCCCCAAAATTGGACAAACTATAACTTTAGGACTATCAAATGACCTAATTAGGCCTCCTAACCATCCAAACATACTATAGGAATAGCTAGCCCTCTTATTTCACTAGTGGCTTGGCTAAGACCACTACAAGCCAAAATTTGACTAGGAACCCTAGGTTACCATGTAGCCTTACCTAGGTGCTCATGCAACAATAACCTACATAAATTATACATTCAATAGTTGAAATCATACAATTATCACCTAAAAACATTCCCAAGTCTCCCTTAAGGATAATTACCATTGAATCCACTTGCAACTAATTGTTCATCCTTCTCACGTACTTGGCAACACACTAAGAACAATAGCTCAATACTTTACATCAATGACAACACAATGACGTAACATATCAATACCAAATTTGTATCATCACATAATCAGTTATGCCAACAATATTTCCCTTTGGAATTGATGGAAACACAACAATCTAAATATCTACTCAATCATATAACCTTCTCTTTTTGTGTTCTTGCACTGAATCTTCAACTTTGATTATTTGTCATCCCCTTTAATTATCTCTCTGATCTGTCTCATATGTCTTCTCTCCACTTCTCAGTACTTTTATCCCCCTTTGAGAACAATGCCAAAGATGACATACCACTGATTGTTTGACTATCTATTTATCTTCAATTATTAATTAGATCATGTTGATTTAATTATTAAGTTGTCTATGTACTCTATTTTTCACTTAAGCTATCTCTTAGGTGCATATAATTAATATTTTATATTAATTATATTGCGCAACCTAGCTTTTACCTTTTTAGGGTTTCGTTCACCTTTAAGGTTGGACTTGTGTAATTATTATTTCATTACTTTGGAATACAATTTTCTCTCACTCCGCTGAGATTTTCCAAGGTTGTGCTTCTGTCTCTATGGTTTCCATTTTAGCATTAGGTTATTTTCATGCAGGTGGTCTTGGAAAACTGTGAAGTTGGATTTCTCAACTTCTACATGGTATCAGAGCCACCCTGTCACTGGCTGCTTTGAAGGTTTTTTGAAGTCGCGATTCAAAGATGAAAGCCACAACTTCTCTAGGGTTTTTTCATGATTTTGGATGAGGCGCTAGTTTTTGGAGTACTTTGAACCAAAATAGACTCCACCATTGCACTTAGAAGGCCCGGGATAGTTGAAATACATATAAAGCTTGCTGGTTTTGGTCACAGGGATCCCAGAGGAAAATTTACTCCCTCCTAGGCCGTACGACATGAATTTCAAGAGAAAAAAAAATGTTTTTTTTAATGTTTTTTAGGTTTTCCAGAGTTCAGTTGAAGCGGCCACCGCTGCACCACCCCGGCACCACCTCGACCTGGCCCGCACTCGACCCCCCCACTGACGCGCCGCCCACTAGCCACAGTAGTAGCCCTTGGTTGTGCTGCGCCTGGGAGTGACATGGGAGCCGCCTGGCCTGCAACTCCGCTGGCATCCCGCCACCTACCGCCCACCAGTGACGTAGTAGTATGGTGGTGATGTCATGCTACCATCACCAAGCGGAAAAAAAAAATTTCCTACGGTTTTTGAAAATTTTCCACCCGTTTTCCATTTTTTCGGGTACCGAAATTTTTTTTTTGGAAACAGGCACGACGGGCGTCAAATTTTTTCACATGGACAGTGACGATCATTTGAATGTCAAATTTTTTCCCATGACTGGTTTTTTCCAGTGAGCTCTTTTTCAGAGGTGTAATTGGTTTTTCAGCCGTAACTTGAGCATACAGTGTCCGTTTTCAAAAAATGAAATATCGTCGAAAAGGTGTTTCTGAGCCAGACATGATGTTTCTAGTATTGATACCTAATTTAGCCATTTGAGCTCCTAGTTTTGGCATTGAAGTAGAGGATTTAATTTCCTCCCTCTTTGCATCTAGTGTCCAGGTTTTCTTCTAGTTTTTTGTGCTTTCAGTAATTGTTTCTTTGCTGTACGAGGGTTAGAATTATACATTGTGGGGGGGTGCATTTTATTTCTACCATTTCAATTCATAAATGACCCTTTTACATCTGTCTTCTTCTTCTCTCAATGTCAGACCCCTTTGTGGCCTGGCTGACACCGCACAATTACCACACCTAGAAAGCACACATGACTAGGCTACTCATGTCACATGGCTTATGGTCACTTCTGGATGAACACCAGCCTATCCTGTAGCATCCTTTTGAGGTTTTTCAGCACAGGAATAAAATAGATGAAGCCATGGGCTTGATTGCACTGAACATCTCCGACAGTCTCCTTTTTCACTTGGATGGTTTGACATCTCCTAGGGATATTTGTGGCAAGTTTTCAGATTTGTTTGGCATAGTGAATAAGTTCCAGGCACTTCAACTTGATGCAGAGCTAACCACTTTGACACCTACTAGCTTTCCCACCATTGAGGACTTCTTGATGAAGTTCAAGTCTCTGCACTTAGTTTTGCAGGGATGTGGGAAAACCAAGATAGATGATGTGTGTATCTTCTTGATACTCTCAAAGTTGAGAGGATAGTATCAGATCTTTTCTTCCACTTTCTACTCCACTATGGATGATTTGGGTGCTAGACACACCATGCCTTCTTTTGAGACATTCTGTGATCGGTTGACATGGGAACAGGAAAAGATCCAAAAGATGGATGATTCTAGCTCTCTAAGCCAAGCATTGGTTTCTCAGTCTTCACAGGCGAAACCAAAATAGAAAGTCAAACTGAAGAAAGATTCAGCAGGCAATGAGTCTTCCTCCAAACCTGCACAAAGAAATGATTCAAAACCTCTAGCTCACCCTTCCACGGGTAAATCTTCTTCAAAGTCTACTGAGTCCACCTCCAAGACTAAGAAGAAATTAGTTGAGACCTATAGATTTTGTGGAAAGGATGGACATCCCATTTCTAGGTGTTGGAAACATTTGGAGGCTTTAGAGGAACCCATGTAGGAGCATCACATTTCAGCTCCCCAGTCCACATCCTCCCCTGCAGGGAAAGGTCATGCTCTTACTGCAAGAGCAACACCTTCTGGGCCCACCTGGATTCTTAACTCTGGTGCCTCTCACCACATGACTCACACTCAATATTTGGTCACCTCACTTGATCCTTGTGCTATTTCACAAATTGTTTTTGGGAACTCATCACATCTTTCAGTTTTGGGTTTTGGTTCTGTTGCATTAGCTGGGGGTTCTCTTTAGGATTTTCTTCTTGTCCCTGACAGTTTGACGAACCTATTGTCTATCTATTAGATTTTCCACTCTGGATCTGATAAGAGAGTTGATTTCTCACCACATGAGGTGGTTATTCGGGACTTACATGATTCTGATATGATTGTGGCTACTGGAAGTGTTGACACTGCATCCCATCTATACATATTTGATGGATTTGAGTCTTCTAATGGCACAGGTTCTTGTCTTATAACACATGCAGATTTAGTGAGTAGACTTTGGCATGATTGTTTGGACCATGTCAATTATAAATATCTTCAATAGATAAGCACACAGACACTTGTTCTTGGGCTTCCACAGATTACTTACACTGATGGATTTTTTCAGGGTTGTGTTCTTGGCAAACAACATAGGGATCCTTTTCCTCAAGGACAAGCTACTCGTGCTTTGGCACCATTGGAGTTGATTCATAGTGACCTCATGTCATTTCCTACTCCTTTTTCTGGTGCCAGATATGTTCTCACTTTCATTGATGACTTCTCCAGGCACACATGGGTGTAATTTTTGAACTAGAAGTCTGATGTCTTTGATTCATTTCAGGTCTTTAAAACATTTGTGGAGAAGCAATCTGGTCTTTCTATTTAGCAGATACACACAGATAATGGCAGGGAGTATGTGAACCAAGCTTTCAGGGATTTTTGCTCTGAACATGGTCTTCAGCATTAGTTTTCACTACCCTACACCCCTCAGTAGAATGGTGTGGTAGATAGAAAGAACAAAACACTTTAGGAGATGGCTAATTGTATGATACAGTCCAGGTCCATGGATTCATCATTTTGGGCAAAGGCAGTAAATTGTTCAAACTATATTTAGAATCAGATGCCTCATAAGGCAGTTCAACATATGACTCCTGAGGAGGCTTGGTCTCATGTCAAGTCTGAAGTATCTTCATTCTGAGTTTTTGGTAGTGAAGCATGGGCATTTGTGCCTGACACTCAGAGGAGAGCATTGGAGTGAAAGTGCTGACACCTCATTTTTGTTGGATACTGCGAGGATGTCAAGGCATACAGGTTGTTTGACCCTGATTCTAGAGAGGTCTTGTTTCAATGGGATGTCAAGTTTGATGAGTGCCTTCCTATAGTAGATACTCCACTTCCAAAGCCTACTTCACTTACCACTACTCCCTCATCTCTTCTAGTTTCTTCTCAGGATGATGAGGATGATGATCTTGGTGATCCCCATTTACCTCCACCATAGGATCCTCCACTAATGCCTAGATGGGCTTGTGTTACAGTTGATGCTGCAAGATCTCTGGCTGGTGACCCTTCCACTTCCCGTCACACCCGGTCTCATATTGCAGGTTCTAGTCTTCTGAGTCATGCTATTTGTGGTGATCCTCAGACATTTACAGTAGTGACAGGACATACTGAGTGGGACAATGCTATGGAGGAGAAGTATTCTTCTTTGATGAAGAATCACACTTGGGATCTTTATTCTCTTCCTAAGGAAAGAAAGTTAGTGCGATGCAAGTGGTTGTATCGTACTAAGTTTGCTACTGATGATTCTATTGATAAGTACAAGGCATGTCTTGTTGTGAAGGGTTTTTCACAGGTTGAGGGTATTGATTACACTGAGACATTTTCCCCTATCACCAAGATGTACACTATTTGCCTTGTCTTATCCCTCATAGCTTCTTAGGGATGGCCCATTTTTTAGATGGATGTGAAGAGTGCATTCTTGCACAGTGAAATTACTAAGGATATTTACATGGAGAAGCCTTAGGGATTTGTGAAGGATTCCTCCTTGGTTTGAAAACTTTGGCATTCTTTGTATGGTCTCAAATAGGCCCCTCGGGCTTGGAATGAGAAGATGGACTCCTTTCTACTTTCTATAGGATTCACATGCTATCATTCCAATCCTATAGTCTACATTCAGCATCTTGAGGATGAGGTTTTGATCCTTGTGTTATATTTTGATGATATTCTCATCACAGGTAGCTCATCTTCTATGATTTAGGATGTTCAGCACGCATTGATGGAGCAGTTTGAGATGATAGACCTTGGTCTATTACACTTCCTTCTGGGTTTACAGATTGTTCAGTCCCCTGCTAGGATCTTTGTTTACCAGCAGAAGTATGCTCTTGACATGCTTCGACACTTTGATATGCTTGATTGCAAGCTTGCTCCCACACCTTTTCAGTTGGGTGTTACTTTGTCTACCTCTTGCACTTCACCTTCAGTGGATTCTACATTGTATTGGCAGTTGGTTGGCAGTTTGTTATACCTGACACACACTCATCCTAATCTCTCCTTTGTAGTTGGTCTAGTATCTCAGTTCTCACATGAGCCTCATGAGAGTCATTGGCAAGCTAACAAGTGTATTTTAAGATACATTCAGGGCACACTTATGTATGGCATTCATTACACATTAGGGGCTCCTCACATTGTTGGCTTCACTGACTCAGATTAGGCTGGTGATGTTGATGATCAAAAGTCTACTTCTGGCTTTGTTTTTTGTCTTGGCTCTGGTCCTATCACATGGTCATGCAAGAAGAAGAACTCTCACGCACTTTCATGTACAGAGGCTGAGTACAGAGTAGTAGTGCATGCTAGTTAGGAGATTCTATGGCTTCAACAGTTGATGACTAAGTTTGGCTTCCCTCTTGATCGTCCCACTATTCTGTGGTGTGATAATAAGATTGCTATTCGCATTTCCTGCAACCCGGTTGAGCATCAGTGCACTAAACACATTTATCTTCATATACATTTCATTCGTCAGCATATTCAGGATGGTGTTCTCACTTTGGAGTACATTCCCACTAATGCACAGGTTGCTGACATCTTCACCAAACCTTTTGCATCTCCACGCTATCTTCAGTTGCGTTCTATGCTTGGGGTGGTGGAAGTTGTCCTTGGGGGGTCTTGTTGAGGCCTTCCTTCCTTCATATTTTTTTAGCATGTTTGTTTATCTCTTTTTGGAGAGGGGTTTTTTCCCATTGGGTTTTCTCCTTTATCTCCGGTTCATAGAGATTTCCTTGTATTGGGTACCTGATCAGGCCTTGTTGCTAGGACCCACTTTTTCTGCTTTCATAGCTGTGCTAGGTTAGCTTACCTCCTGAGCTTCGCTTAAGGGGGGGTGTTAGATTATCCATTTATCTTCACTTATTAATTAGATCATGTTGATTTAATTATCAAGTTGTCTATGTACTCTATTTTTCACTTAAGCTGTCTCTTAGGTGCATATAATTAATATTTTATATTAATTATATTGCGCAACCTAGCTTTTACCTTTTTAGGGTTTCATTCACCTTTAAGGTTGGACTTGTGTAATTATTGTTTCATTACTTTGGAATACAATTTTCTCTCACTCCGCTAAGATTTTCCAAGGCTATGCTTCTATCTCTGTGGTTTCCATTTCAGCATCAGGATATTTTCATGTAGGTGTTCTTGGTGAACTGTGAAGTTGGATTTCTCAACTTCTACACTGATCACTTCACCTCCAACAATTAGTTATTACCTTCACCATTGATTGTTGGTTTACCCTACTAAAGATGATTTACTATGAGGGGGTGAATAAGAAAATATTGAACCTTAGTACTTTAAATCTAAACCTCTAATTCAACTTGGTCAATCAAACAATAAAAACAACCAAAATATGAAAACTCTTCACAAACTTGATAAAAGAATATAGCTTAAACAACTAACATTCATAGTCATCAAGCATCACATGTAACACAAGATTTAAAGAGGAAACCAAATTTGGGAAAAACCTTCATGGGAATCGTCACCCACAAAAGGAAATGCTCTTCTAAAGTATGCTCGGTTAAGATCCAATCCTATTAAAGATTACAATGCACATTTATTAAATGTGACCCTGCTAGGGGATTTAACTTAGACCTTTTAAGATCTTCACCCTATTAGGAGTGGCTTGGTTAGAGGGCTTAAAAAATCATCCTAGAATGTTACCTTTTCCAAGTGTTTACAAAAGGACTTGTTAGATCCACTCAGTTAAGAGATTTTCTGAACACAAATGTTAGTAAGAAACAATGTACTAATGTGACCTTTGATTATGCAACTATAATTTTATTGATCAAATCCTTTGTTCATTCTATGAAACTTATTGGCACCTACAACTCATCAACTCACCAGTCTCTCCTCTGGACTGGTTATCCAACTCTTTCACTACTATGCACAATAGCTCTTCAAATTATCAATTCGCAAGCAACTCTATATAAACATACAAAATCATCAATATATAGAAAAAAAATTTCCTCTTAATCCTATTGGTTAGGGTTTCCCTCAATTGTGCTCAGCAATCCAATATTCTCAAATCTATTGATTCAATATATTTAAAATTCAGTTATGTGGTTAACTATGCCTCGTGACTTGCACCCTTTCCTGGAACTCACAACTTTATTTTTTAGCTTAATATACATCACTGATTTTGAACTTGAATTTTCATGACTATAGATCTTACAACATACTTCATCTTTGTTCTTGGAAACTTCTTGATCTTTGTGCCTTTGCATTAAATTCATTTTGCTCCTTGTATTTAATCTTCATTCATGCTCAGTTCCTTTCTTGGTGACTTTGGTGAATACCTTCACTCGGTATCTTACTTCACTCGGCTACCAAGCTTTCTCACTAACTGACCTTTCATGGGTGTCAACTTCCCTTAGTGACTATATTTTCTCTTCTCATCCGACAAACACTTCACTACTTTCTAACAAGCTTGTTTCCTTTACTATCTTGACCTTTCTTCTTTATCGACTTAACAACTGTTAGAATATGTAATCTTTCCTTGGTGAAATATATTATAAACCAAGGTAGTTTAGTTTATTTATTATGTAAGTAGGAGATTCCTATAGAATCCCTACATGAACGCATGTCCTCTTGTCCATGT
>MU227899.1:77742-92218 GCA_018584345.1 Thuja plicata
AGGCTTGCATAAGTATTTCATAGGAAGGCCTGAACATAAGACTCGACCTATGACCTGCAAACAAACATCCTTCTCTGCAACCAGGTGTAGGAATGAGACAAGACTGCTAGGGGCTGAAGTATACCCAGAAGACATCTAAATCAGATCAAACACAGTGACACACAGAATTACAGAAAATGAGAGGGACCAAGAACCCCAAATCCATTAACAACATTCATAAACTTCAATCCAATAAGAGATGATCAAGACAGTGAAAATAGGGATAGAACAAATATCACAAGTACTTCAAGCATGCCTTAATCATCAATGGGAAATACAAATGCAGGAAACCACAAGGGCAGAAAGATTTCCACGAACTGGTCTCTAAGAGAAAAATCTCCTAACAATTGCCAAATCTGAGCACTAAGGCTCTCAAAAACTCTTTATACCACCCTCAACTGCACGCAGGCAGGAGTCCAAAAACCTAACTAGGGTTACAGATTCACAATGTACTAATTGACCCTAGGACAAAATCTAATCTGGCCATAAATGTGCACCAAGTGAATCGATCAGATCATATTTCCTAACTTGCGCCCATCCCTGTACTGGATTACGCATCGTGGGCAAGCAACCTGGATAAAATCAGCTATACTCTGCACTAGACCCTGTCATGAATGCTCACCAGCTGATCATGACCCCCAGGATGAGAAGTGACCCCTGACGGCCGCTGCTCAAATTCTCATCAATGAGCCATCGATCATGACCATGTCCTTCTGCCAACTGCACCCGAGAGCAATAAATTCTGATTGGACTCTACATCTTCTTTCCACGTCTCTGAAACTTAGAAAAACACCCTGGGCCATGAAGAATTCAAAAAAATCCATTCCAGGGATCAACAGAGTGCTCTGTGCATGGCCTTCTACAATTGAAACCTCTCTGATTAATCCTGGAACACGAGCACAGAGAAATCATGGCGGACGAATGCTTTCCCCTGTCATCTTGCCGCCATTTTTTCAAATTTGAAGTCCTGCGACCTAGCGACCAACGACTAGTCTCCCTGTCGCGAGCACTTCCTCTTAACCAGGGTTTAATCTCCAGACTAGGTGACAATGGACCTTTTAACCTCTGTTTAACTTGAGCCAGATCGAGCAACATCCTGACTGTGTAAAATCGAAGTCGCGAGGCATTTTCCTTAACTCACCTTTCTTCTAGCGACCCAGCGCCTAACTGTCACCTTTAACCATCACGGCTTGTCGCCTAATCGCCAGATGCTAACCCTTCATCTCGAGACCACGCGACAACAGCAAGTTTCCAAGTCAGGAGAACCAAGCATGAGCCCTTTGACTTTTCAAAATAGTTACACGTGTCCCCTAATCCTTCTAGCGACATCCTGACTACCCCAAGGCGCTGAGTCGGGAGTACTTTCTATGTAGGGCACTTTCATCACCAGACTACGCGACCACCGTTGGATCCTCTGAGCTTTGCATCGGACGACTGGCATTTAATCGCTATAAAACTGAGGATACCCTTAAATTATCCAGCGATCACACGACTGAGGGAAAGGAAACACTTAGTCGCCTAGTCGTGTGATCTGTTTCCTTCATCTGGTGATTACCCGACCAACATCAGCATCCATCCACCATATGACACATGTCACACAGCCACTAGCCCATCTTTTGTACACTGAGGAAGCTGAGTCACCTCTCTGTTTCTAGCGACAATGCGACCAAAGGCGATCGCAAGGTCGGAAGACATTTTTTACTAACTGCTGAAACTTCACGCGATCAAGCGACTGAGGTGGGCCCCGCACACAGACATTCCTTTATCTTTATTACTTCGCGACTAAGTGACGAGCAGCTTTTCTATTCATTGATCACATAGTCATGAGCTCCTTTTACTTTATCTTCATTACTCAGCGAGTACGCGACGAGCCCGCTTTCTGCTCGTCGCACGCTCACGAGCATCTTTCTATTTCTCCTTTTCGATCAGTGACCGAGCGATGAGCCACTTTCTCCCTCAGTCACACACTCGCGATCGCTTTCTCTTTCACTTGATAACTGCAGCGATTGAGCGATGAGCACTACTTTTCATTTTGTCGCGCACTCGCGAGCCATTTCTTCTTTTATTTGATTGCTCGGTGACTGCGCAATGAGGCCTTTTCTTTTGTCAATCGCTCAGTCGCGAGCAGTCTTTACTTTGTTTTAATTGTGCAGTGACTGCGCGACAACATCTGCTTCAGCTCATCGCACACCCGCAGCCTCTTTTCATTTTACCCAATTTGATCAGCGACCAAGCGATGACCATATCTTTCTACTCGTCGCGCACCCGCGAGCAGTTCCTTCTTTGTTCTTATTACTTAGCAACTGTGCGATGAGACCATCTATTTTTCTCAGTGAGTGCACGATGACATTGTCCTTTGGCTTATCGCACAGTCGGGAACGGATGGGACCTGGGCAAGAATAGATCGCGATCGCGCGATGACTGCGATTTGCAGCTCACCGCGCAGCTTAATAACTTGAATCAAATTTCACCGCGATCAAGCGACTGAGGTGGGCCCCATTCTTTATGTGACTTGTAACATGGATCTGGCGACCTCGTGACCAAAGAAAAAATGCGAAGTCGAGAGACACTTAGGGAATATTCTCTGAGGCAAAGCGATCAAGCGACTGAAAAAATAAAGCACATGCTCTAAGTGACTTAAAAAGTAACGATGAAATATAAGAGCCATGGCCTAGGGTTTATTACCTCGCTTAAACATGAAGACCTAGGGCTCTAGGGTTTTTGTGAGGACATGAAGCCTGGAAAACAAGACAGAGGAAACCAGACAGGGCAAACCAGACCAAATGCACAGAATGGGAAATTTGGGTAACAGTATCAAGTTAGAATAAGTTACCTTTAGATTGACCTCAGGTAGTAATCAGACTTCCATTCTAATCAAATACTTTAACCTTCTTGTTTGGAAATTCTAGTTGCTGACGAGTATTGTTTAACTGTGCCACAATCAACAAATTGTATTTCATGCCTTCAACCTAATATAGATCATCACACTTACTGTTGCTCAACAGAATTATTGAACATTTTCATTTCACAGGATATGGGGCATCATTTCTAAATCTAACATTGCCACCATTGTTCTCTTTCAAAGTAATAAATTTATCAGTATCACTAGTCATGTGGTGTGAGGAACCACTTTCTATAATCTGTGTCATTTTTACTTGTGATATTAGGGTATTTTCTTCAAGGTACCTCTCTTCAATAGATTCATGTTTAATAGCAACATAAACAACCTCTATTTCATCTTCATCAATGTCATCATTAGATGAACCTCCTTCAACAATGTAGCATGTTTTATTTCCTTTGTTCTTGAAATCTCTAAATCTCTAAATCTTTTCTCAGTCTTGTTGGTGTCTCTGTTATCTCTCTTCTCATTATTGTAAGGGCAATTACAAGCTATGTGACCAATCTTGTTAAATTTTTTTTTTTTCAAAGGTAGCTTACCTTTGTACTTTCCTTTACCTATCGGTAGTCTCCTAGCCAATAATACTTCCAATTCAGCTTCATTCTTTTCATCTTTAGCATATAGATCTTCAAGCTCTCTTTTACAACAATGAAACCTTTCACCTACTTGCATATCCATCACTAGATCTAGAATCTCTAGACCTCCCAATAGTCAAGGATGATTTGAATGCAGATTCAATTTTAAAAATAACAGGTAAACTATTATCAAAATCATTTAGCTGAAAATAAGTTACCTTACTGATTGTAGCATCCAAAGTAACACCCATCTGCGGAATGGATCTCAGCTCTTCAATAGAAGACACATAGAGGTCATAGATAGGTAGAAGTGTTATAAGAATCTTTCTTGTAATATCCATTCATTAATGTTTCTAATAGAACCTCTAATTTCAATAGCAATCTCCTTTAGTCTTGTGCTATATGCAGTAATGTTTTCTCCTTCTTTCAGTTTCATTGATTCAAACTTTCCTCTAAAGCTTACTTCCTTAGATTTTGGAACATGTTGATCTCCATCAAAAAATAGTGTAAGCCTATCCCAAAACTGCTTAGTAGTAGTAAAACCTTCTAAATCATTGAACTCTAGGTCCGTGGGAGTAGAAGTTATCTCTATCATCACTTGTGTATGTTGTTGTCTTTCACTTATCTGCTCAAGTGTTAGAGGACCAAATAGTGGAGGTGCATACTCATTATTAAGATGAACCAATTCATAATCTCCAATACCATATATGTGAAGCCTCATTCTGTTCTTCCATGTGGAAAAGTTATTCCTATTCAACTTCATTCCTTCCCTCTTATACATGTTTGGACCTTTAGCTCAAGTACCTTTAAAATTATCTGATGGGAGAACTAGCTATTATACCAATTTTTGGTTTACCTTGCTAAAAATAGTTTACTAAGAGGGGGTAAATCAAAAAATATTGAACCTTATTAATTTAATTTAAATACTCTAATTCAGCTTGGCAAATCAAACAATAGCAGCAACCGAAACTTGAAAACTCTTCACAAACTTGATAAAATCATATAACTTAAACAACTAACATTCACAGTTGTCAAGAATCACATGTAACACAATATTTTTTGGGAAAAACCTCCGTGGGAATTATCACCCACAAAAAGTAATACTCCTATGAAGAATACTTGGTTAAGAGCCAATCCTGTTAAAGATTGCAATGCACATTTATTAGATGTGGCATTTTTAGGGGATTTACCTTAGATCTATTAAGATCTTCATCCTATTAGGATGGGCTTGGTTAGAGGGATTAAACACTCATCCTAAAATGTTAAATTTCTCAAGGTTTTACAAAAATACTTGTTAGATCCACTCAATTAAGGGATTTTCTATTACAAATGTTAGTAATCAACAATGTACTAATGTGAGCTTTGATTCTGCAACTATACTTTTCTTGATCAGATCCTTTGTTCACTCTCTGAAACTCACTAGAACCTATAGCTCATCAAATCATTATTCTCTCCTCTAGACTACTTATCCAACTCTTTCACTACTCTAATTGGTATCTCTTCAACTTATCACTTCGCCAGCAACTCTATATAAACATACAAACTCATGAATATATAGACCTTGTTTTTCCCCTTACTCCTATTGATTAGGGTTTTCCTCAAGTGCGTTGTGTCATCCAATATTCTCAAATTATTTGATTCAATATATTTGCAACTCAATTAAGCAGTTAATCATGCTTCGTGACTTGCACATTTTCCTGGAGCTCACAACTTTCTTTTGCCCCTTAATCTATATCACTGATTTTGAACTTGACTTTTCATGACCATAGATTTTGCAACAGACTTTATCTCCATGGTTGGAAGCTTCTTGATCTATGTGTCTTTTCTATAAATTCAGTATGCTCCTTGTATTCAATCTATGTTCATGCTCAGTTCCTTTCTCGGTTGTCAACTTTGCTCGGTGACTATCTTTTTTCTGCTCGATCGACAAACACTTCACCACTCAGTAATGAGGTTTTTTCCTTTACCAACTTGACCTTTCTACTTTACCAGCTTAACAACATCAAATTTTAAATAAGAACCAGTTATATCAATAGTTACTTATCATTGTATGATCTTTATTATCTCCCCAATTAAGTTCCTCTCTGATTGGTATGGCATCTTAATATAAAACAGAAATCAATTGCTTGAAATGAATGACAAACAAACAGCTGATCTAATTATTCTACTTTATTGTATCCTTCTAAAACTTGGTCCTCTTTGATTGATATGGCATCTTAATATAAATCATAAATCAATTTCTTGACATCAAAGAAAAACAAACAACTGATCTAATCATTCTACTAGCTTGTATCCTTCTGAAACTTGGTCTTCATAACCATTACCATTAGTTGGTTAACAAAGAATTATCCCCCTAAGGAGTAGCCCCTTATTAAACCAATCCAACAAAGATTTACAAAAAAAAACATTGGACTGATGCAACATCATCACTTTAAGTTTTTTCAGGAAGGGGAATGACACCTAACTTGACTCTTAGATACTCAAACGTATCCTTTGGTATTGGCTTTGTAAAAATGTCTCCAACTTGCTCCTTAGTTGGCACATACTCCAATACACCTCTTTCTCCTGAACCTTCTGTCTAAGAAAATTGTGCTTGATTGCAATGTGCTTGTTGTTAGAGTGCAGTTTTGACATCCCTTTGAAAAAATTTAAAACCTTTGTAAGATGCATATGCTAGAAAAATCCTCACTCATTCAAGTCTATCCACTAGTGTGAAAGTCTCTTCATATTAAAATCCTTCTTCTTTTTCATAACCCTTACCCACCATTCTTTCCTTATTCCTAACTACTTCACCATTTTCATTGAGTTTACTTTTGAAGACCCACTTAGCTCCTTTCATATTTTTTTCAACATGTCTGGGAACAAGTACCCAAGTATTGTTCTTCTCTATTTTATCAAATTATTCTTCAATGGCCTTAAACCAATCTTCATTATTCAATTCCTTTCTTATATATTTAGGTTCATGTTCATAAATTAGATAGGTGCATTCTCTTATCTTTCTTCTAGTCTGAACACCAACATTCTTATCACCAATAATTTGATCAATAGAATGATTCAACTTTATATACCTTGGTATTACCAGTTTAGGTCTAGGAGCCTCATCTATAGATTGAATTAGTACATCCTCATTGCTCTGATATTCAAATTCTTGCTCCACCGGTTGTACATATACAATCTCCTAATCATATCTTTATTTATTCTTGTTGGACCTATCATTCTATTATGAGAATTCATCAATTTTCACATTTGCACTTTTTATCAACTTGTTGGTTCTCTTTGTTAAACACTTGTATCCTTTTTTCTTTGAAGAATATCTTAGGAATATTCCTTCATCACTCTTAGGATCAAATTTCCTTGTATATTCATCTGTCTCTATGTAGCATCTGCTCCAAAAACTTTTGAAGTATTTCACACTAGGTGTGTAACCAAAGCATAAATCATAGGGAGTCTTATCAGTGCCCTTCTTCACCTATACCCGGTTCGATATATAAATAATAGTGCTGACAACTTCTCTCTAAAAAATATGAGGCACATCCCTTTGAATAATAATTTTTCTTATAGCATCAATAATAGATCTATTATATCTCTCTGTAATAACATTATGCCGAGGTGTTCTAGGTGCCTGCATTTGCCTCTTAATTCCACATTCTTCACAAAACTCAGTGAGTTCCAAAGATGTGAACTTATGACCTCTATCAAATCTCAAGCATTTAGACTCTTACCTATCTCGTTTTCAACTCATGCTTTGAACACATTAAATATATAGAATGCATCTGATTTTTCATTTAGAAAAGTAACCCACATCATCCTAGAGTAATCATCAACAAAAATTATAAAGTACTTATCTCTATAATAGATTTTTGTTCTCGTAAGACCACACAAGTTAGTATGTATTAAATACAAACTACCTCTAGATGAAAATGACTTACTGACAAAAAAAAAACTAGTTAGCTTTCTCAATTGACTTTCCTTGCACATGACATTGTTTGGTTTTACCAGTTGTGGAAAACCTCTAACAATATTAATCTTACTGACTTTGACCAAACTATCAAAGTTAACATGGAAAAATATCCTATGTTACAAGAAAATTTCATAGAATTTTGCAATTAGACAACTCTTTACAGTAGTATTTTGATGGAATAAGTTACATTTAGTCTGCATACCAGTAGCAATCAAATCACCAGATCTTCCAACTATTTTGCATGCACCTCCTTTAAACTCTAGAAGATAACCTTTTTTATTCAACTATGCTACACTCAACAAATTATACCCTAGGCCTTCTACCCAAAAACATCATCACAAATATTTTTCTCTATTTAGTGTCATAGATCCTATTCCTTTTACTAAGAAAGGAGAGTTGTTACCAAACCATACTCCTCCACTATCACATTCTTCCAATTTAGTGAACTTACTCCTATCACCGGTCATATTATGTGTACATCTACTATTTATAAACCATTCATTTTTGTAATCCATGCTATAAATCAACGATTTTTAACCGTCTGTAGGAGGATCCTCCTTAACAACAAAAATAAACTCATCTTCTTCATTACCCTTAGACTCCTCATTGGTAACCCCTTAATCACAACAATAAAGCAAGTCTTCTTTCTCTCATCCTTGAACCTCCGAGGATTATTCTTCTTGTCACCATCAGGACACTTGATAGAAATGTGTCCAATCTTGTTAGATGAGAAGTATTTAATAGGTAGCTTGTCCTTGTACTTGCTAGTTCCTCTAGGTAACCTCCTAGCAAGCAATCCTTCCAAATATTCATGTTTCTTTTCCTCAGATAGGATAGAATCATAATCATTATACTAACTTGACATAGAAGAAGATTCATGGCTAACTTCCTTTCCTCTTATTTTAGGTGCAAGAGACATAGATGCCCTAAATGCAGCTTCAACCCTTGGAACATGATTATCGTTATTGTTAAGTTAAAAAAAAAAGTCAACTTTCCAATCAATCCATCAAGACTGACAATATTGGTTCCTAAAGATCTTAACTGTTGAATAGTTGAAACAATAATGGCATAAAGAGGTAACAAGGTTCTCAATACTTTAATTACCACATCTTCATCTTCCATAGTTCCACCAGCACTTTTGGTAGCAGAAACCACTTCTTTAATTCTTTGACCATATTTCTCAATGTTCACACCTTCAACCATCCTCATGTCATCAAATTTTCCTTTCAGACTGTAAACCTTAGCTTTCTGCACATGCGTGTCACCACCATATACTAACTTTAATTTCTCCCACATATCATAGGCAGTCTCAAAATATTATGCATTTCTAATACAACCAAATACATGATCAAGCAAAATAGACTTGATGCAGTTTCTGTTAAACTTTTGTCACAATACACCACAAAATATAACTATCAAATGTTTTCACTATTCTATTTTAATCATTAGGCCAGAAACAAGATGAGTACCTATGCTCAGAAAACTCTTTCTAATAACTCAGTGCAACTTGAAAATTTGCTCATACCTTGAGTCTGCTCCTTCAAAAAATTATTAGCTTAGTGAATACAAGCAGAGAACATGCACTCTAAACCCAAGATTTCATTACAGTCCTATTATTTTGTCAAAGTGCCCATTATAATTCATAAAGTGGAATCATCAATAATTCAAGGTCCGAAGCTTGTGCAAAATTAGGGTTTAATGAATAATAACTTAATAATGTTCTCAACTCTTTCTTCTCATGACAAAGTAATCATCTAGTTGAGGAATGGTGTCGATAATTCTTTGAAATATTTCACTCAAATATTGTAAAAAGATTACTCAACAAATAATATAACATCAATTATAGTTATCTGAGATGAAATATAGCCTCCCAAACCATAGAGAAGACCTCGATTATACTTCTCACATTATAATGTCACAAATGGACTCATTAATATATATATCAGGCCCCACTAAAAAATACACAAACAATTGATTATCCCGAATAATAATCGTAAGACTAATATGGGATATCAAACATTTTATTTCCCTTGTATTGCTTGATGAAAATAAATGAAAAAATTCTAAATGCCCGCAGGAAGTAATAAACTTTTGATGCAATTATAAATATAGTGTCACTAATATTAGTAAAGTTGCTCTATATTTAATTCTAATAACTTAATGCAATTACCAGAATTAAATCCATATGCTTTATGATGAAGGTATACCTATAAAATCGGGCCCAATACAAATATTGAAAACTTTAGCATTTGGGCAGCAATTCAGGGTAGGATTCTAACTGCCAATTGTTTAAGAAAATGGGATAATGTGGACCCTCCAGATGTGTAATATGTTATAAAGAGGAAGAGGATTTGGATCACCTACTGGTATCTTTCTCCTTTGCAATTGAATGTTGGAAATGGTTATGTGCCAAGCTAGGGTGGTCTTCAGCTCTTCCAAATGACATTCTTTCTCTTTTTTCCTCACGGCCTCTGATTTTCAAGGAAAGTCTTTGCAGCAACTTATGGAGCATTTCCCCTTCTATCCTCATTTGGGAAATATGAAAAGAAAGGAATAGACGGATTTTTCAAAATGTTTCCCTTGAAAATAAATCCATTCAAAGTAGAATTGAATCTTCCATTGTGGAAGTTATGAATTCTAGAATACAATTACAAAGTGGGAAACATAAATTGTACACAAGCTGGGATGATCTAATGATTAAGAATTGGTTTGGATTAAAACTTCCTGCAGTAATAGGGATTGGTGCCAAAGCTAATGCAAGTTTAAGGGCAAATTGCACATGGCAGCCTCCTACATCTGGATGGAGAAAGCTGAACTTCGATGGTGCCTCCAAAGGTAATCCAGGACCTTCTGGTGCTGGATGCATTATTCATTCTACTGAGGGACATTTGATTGCACATTTGGCAAGCCCACTAGAAAGGGGTACTAGTAACATGGCAGAATTCAAAGCTCTACTTCATGGTCTATCATTGGCTTTGGAATTAGGCATTAAAAACTTGGAAATTGAAGGTGATTCATTGATAACTATAAATGCAGTTAGAACCAGCTTGACCCACAATTGGAAACTTCAATCAATTTTAGAGATGATTCTAAATCTAACTAAGAAATTTGAATTTATAACACTCAATCACATTTTCTGGGAGGGGATTGTGTTGGTAGATGACTTGGCCAACAAGGCATCATCCAAGGAACGCATTAAAGTTATTTGTTAACTCATTTTAAACTCCTGATCATTTCACCCAACTCTTAGATCAGCCGCGGGAAAAGTGTTTGTAGTATTGATTTGATAGTCCCTGTTAACCACAACTGGCCGTTCTGAAGTTGAATTTATGGAAAAATATTTTCCTCATCTCTCTTTCGTGTGGATGGAATGTTTTTGTTACACCACATCTCTTCACATGATAGGAATTGCATTTGGGTACTTCCTTACGCAACATTCCCTCCTCTTTGAAAATGAAATGACAGGTATTTATCTCTGCAAGAACATTACTTGTAACAGTGAGGTTGTTTTATATCCATCCACTTGCAACATTTCACAATGAGGCCTTTAATGCGAAAGGCAGCTAAGGGTACATTGTCAGGGAGGGAGTGATTATTCTTTCTACTTTCTCTCTTAAGTACACCATCACCTATGCTCTTGTAAATCATGGAAGTTGGGTAGCATAACAGCTCTGGCCTTTTTCTCGACTGCAGTTTTAGCTTTCTCATAATGGACTCTTCGATAAAATTCAGAGTGGAAGTTGAGCGATGGGCCTTTGACGAGCCAATCTTGTTCAATCACCTTTGTGAAATTTGCATGTACAAGCACCCTCTGGTCTTCCATGCGGTAAGAAAGGTATTGGGCTTCAATTTTCTGCAAACCAATCATAGATATAGGGTGCTCTCAGATATTTGTGCTGGTTTCTTAGCTAGCCTCCTTGTTGCCAGAACCCACAAAAATCATGTTGAAGAAATATGTGATAGGTTTTTCTTTAATAAATTCATTTTGGATTTGCATAATGTACTCCAAAATATAGATGCTGACCTTACCACACCTTTTCCATGGGACCGGGCCATGACTTTAACTGCTGGACAACCATTTTTGGGGTTTTCTGTGGGTCCTAGGAGGAACTTCTACACTGGCCCTCCTTGTCACCTCCATATCCTATGGGGGTGGGATTGGGAGGACAAACAACTACGCATCTCAATGATGAAGAAAGGGATCATCTTTCTTTCAAAGTTCTTAAGAATTGAAGATGGGCTCTATGTCCCCTTTGGGGATGAGATTGATGAAAATCTTCCATGGGTGTACAAATTCAAATATGATGAAAAATTGGATGGGCTGGGCAGCCCAGTTTCTTAAGATACCAAAATTGGGGGTGAGGGTTTGGATTTCGATTTAGATTCAGATAAGGAGGAGGAGGAGGATAAGGTGTCTGGGGAGGTTGCTAAAGATGATGCTGATGAAGAAGATATGGAAGATGCTGCAGAGGAAGACTCTGAATCGGTTGAGGTATCCCCGGAGGACGACTCGCTGGGAAATAGTGGAGACACAATCCTGGAGAAAAGCTCCAAATCTGACTCCGCTCCAAACATGGAGAATGACACTACTTCCCCTTCTAATTGACATGCAGCCTAGATTAGCTCTGGGGGTTAGCTTTTTGATGTTTTTTGGTTTTCCTCCATAAACTAGACCTTTGTTTTTAAATTGGTTTTTTGGTTGAGCAGTATTGCTCTGGATATTGGGTTCACAGTCCTCTCAGTTGGACTGGGTTATGAACCAGAAACTTCTGTTGCATTTGCTTTATTGTTATTTCTATGTTTTATATTTTCTCTTTAATATAAAATCTCGGCCTCGGCCCCTTATTGATAAAAAATATATATATACAAAAATATATTGCCAAATAACAGAATGCTTGAATCAATAGAAGCATCCCATCTATAATAGATTTGGAAAGATAATAAAATCCTTCATAGACTTGTATCTACCATCTCTTTCAGATCTTATATAATTCTGATAACATGTTGATTTTTTTGTACTCGTTTAACCACAGGAACTTATTTTCCTTCCAAGTCATATGCAATCCATGATTGTCTTCCCCGAGCACTCTTATATGACAATCTACAATTGTATTGAATTATTTTATATTTAATGAATGAGATGACACATCTATAATTATATTATCACAATCTTTATGTTATCTATGTTGGCTTGAACCAAGTGGACCATGACTACAATAAAATTATTATATTAAACATAGAAAGTAGCTTACTGCACGTAGCTTTGACCATTTTCTATTTTTTGAAAGCAAATTTTTACACAAAAATATATGCAATTTTATATAATAAGACTTGTAAACAGCAAAGAAAAATAATTGTGCCACTCAAGATAATAGAAACCATATTAACCATATGATATGTATGTATCATTGTGATTGCTTTACTAATACATCCAAACTATAATGTGAATCTTTTAAAGCTATAATTGAGATTCGAGAAACATTAACACTATCCTATGAGGATAAGTGGTGGCAAGTTGATAGTCTAAGAGGCGAGGCTATGATTGTGAGGTATCTTCTCATAAGAAAAAGGTGGCCACCCGCAAGTCATGCAAGGGCCCTAAATCTGCAACTGCACTAAAAAATACTAAATACTCCTATTAAGAAATCTACGCAATTTTTAGACAACTCGTTCATGCCATATTAAACAACAAATACCAACAGTACAGTATATAAAAGTTGCACTAGCATAGCTTCTATCCATGGTAATGGTTCAACAGTGATAAACAATCTAATATGAAATTTGAATTTTTTTGGTTTACACTATGCATGAAATGGTTATAACTACATGATTAAATATTTTATCATATCTAGAACTAACCTCATTCACTGTATACCCAATACCATTATTTTGAAACCATTCTCCATTCTAATATTATACAATAGGTCAAATTATATATATGTATTAATTGATGTGTAGAAAAACTTGGTCATCAGTAAGTATTTGGACTAAAAGAAGAAGAGCAATATGTTTTGGTAATGTCAAGTACATTTTTCTTTTCTAAACACCACTAGTTCTTATTAAAGAAAGGAAAAAAAAACAGGAAAAAAATAAATAAACTAGAAGGCTATACTATCCTAGATGAAATCCATGAGCTATTGATCATATTCATGTGTTATAAAATGATAAAGCTATAGAATCAACTCAAGACAAAGTGTATAGAATGTTCAATTCCATGTTAAATATAAAGAAAAAATATATATGTTAGTTCCAGTTAATTTAATGTTGCCATTCCGAGAGCTATATATCATTATCCATTCATATTTAATGGTTAGAGATCTAATGCAACATTATTTTGTATGGAATGCAGCTGTTGGACTACCTTTTCTTATTTCCAGGTGTAGAGGTAAATGTCTAGAATGAAGAAGGCATCAATGCATTTGACATAGCATCTGCAACAGCTAAAGACAACCCTAATTGTGCGTCATCAAATCATGATGACTTAGAAAGTAAGAATAAGAAAGCTTTCAACGAATATAGATTGTTTTGGATCGATGAGATCTTTCTCTTCTGTTATCAGTTTCTCGAAGTTTTGGTTGGGGGACGAATTCTGAACAAGCAAAAAGTTCTAAAATTATTACATATCTTTAACCTGTGGAGTCACGATCTTGATTATTTCGTATGTATTGCCGAGTAATTCAATCAAGGTTTAAACTTGAGGGTTATATTTAAATGAGAGACTTTTGCTAGATAGATTTATTTAGGATTATTATCATATATTTAATTTTAATAAATATTTTTTAATAAAGATATAATGTAATATAGTGTTTCAAAGCTAGTTTTTTTATAAATATTTGTCACAAAAAATGTTGATTTTATAAAGTCAATCTTTTTGAATTAAGCAGCAGCAAGAGGGTGCTGGCCCTTTTACTTTTATAAAGTCAATGTTCAAATCTAAGATTCCATATTATCATATTATCAAATAAATTACTAATTTCATTTAATTTTGAATATATATATATA
>MU227899.1:101271-119898 GCA_018584345.1 Thuja plicata
AATATATATATATATATATATATATATATATATATATATATATATATATCAAAATAAAGCAATGACACATGTAACAATCAATTTATCAAAGTAAATATATCAATGTATCAAAGTACACTATCAATGTAAAACACATGTGTAAATCTCTAGATCAACAACCGCCATGATCACCACTCGGTGCAGGCCTATGTGGATCGTCATCCCGCTAGACCTGAGTCTGTATAACATTACAAATATACATACATAACAATTTTAAAACAAATTTAATTAATAAATATATAAATCGAGACCAAGCTTAAAACGAATAAACTATTTTAATATATATATATTTAAATTAAATTTTACCTCTATATCCTGATGAATCGGATCAACAGGGTCCTCTAAATCTCCATATGCAACACCCCTCGTAGTGTCCTATGCCTGGTTTGAAATTTAATTTAAAATATATATAGTTAAAATATATAAATAAATTATAACCTGAAACAAAATTACTTGATTGTTCTTGAATCTTGAAATTAAATGAGCTTTCAAGTGTACCTGGTGTAATGCACGTCCAATGTCAAATAACTCAAAAGAATGTAAGGACACTGTCTCAGGATCAATGCCATCATCCATAAGCAAATCTGAGAATCCAGTGTGAAATCGGGAGGTCCTAGGTGTCTGATATATGGGAGCCTGTGTGTTCTGTTGAGGCGGTGTAAGATCATCCACACTCTATCATGGAGCTATAGACTGTATCTAGACATCCTCTTGTTTGGAGGTACCTGCCTCTGCATCTCCTCATCCTTGACTGCTACATGTGGAATATCTCGGGGCCTGGTCTCCTCAAACAAATGCATAAATATCATGTGGAGGAACCCCATGTGTCGTAGAAATGTGCTGGTAAGCTGCAAGGAGATCATTGACTAAACTCAAGCTCATGTCGCACAAATGATCCTCTGGTAGCCGTAATATCTCATATGGAGTGGGAAGATCATATCCGATGTATGGATCATAAAATGGACTAGAAGGATCAATGCCTGTGCTCATCTGGGATCTGAGCATGTACCTACCCACATGATCATATGACAACTCATCGACCTGACTCAGAATGGTGGCAATGCTAGAGAACATATCTACCCGTGAATCCTCAGAAGCAACCTGTCTTTCTCTAGTGAAGGTCTCAAAACCTTTTGGAATAACCAAAAGGTTTTGACCCACCAATGCCCTCTTACTAGGGGGCTGTGGTGCATCAGGTTGTCTACACTTATCCTGGTATCTCCCCCGACCCTGACCAGCATGTGGAGGTAAATCTGTGTAATCAACATCATGCCCTAAATGGAACTCTGCAGATAATTGTTTGTAGAAATATAAGGGCACCTCATCCTTTTGGGGCCACATATGATGTGTTGCCAACCATCTGGGATATATAAAAGGAGCTACTAAGTGATCTGTACATTTTGTCACCCTATATGCTCTAACCACTTTCTTATCTATGTAATGGGTCCCAAACATGTTCTTAACCTGAGTAACACTAACATCCCCATCAACTGTCCTCCAACTGACAGTACCTGTAACAGTGCTAGATAGGCTATGGTAAAATCCATCAATAGACGAATCATCATATGGATTGTATAATTCAGCCTTCTGAATCATACTCATCAGCTCTGTATGAATGGAAATCAATTTCTCCCTATTAGGGAGGGTAGCACTATTCTGCAACGTCCTCTCTAGCGCAGCTAGAGTGGCGTGCATCCTCGTGATAGTCACATGTCTGTGACTATCATGACTCTGTGGGGTATCATGATAGCCTGACGATGCTCGTGAGGCCTGACTACCATGAATGCTAGGGTCTGAACCAGTAGAAGCCATGTGATGTACAAAAATGTAATATCTAGATATATAAAAAGTGCACTCGCTGCAAGTGGGCACATACATACATACATACATTCAGTACAGGAAATCAATTTAAATATACATGTGTACATGTGTGTTGAAAAAGAACATGTTTTTTTAAATTAAAAAATTAAAAAATATCTAGATCTACATGTACATATTTAAATTTCAAAAATAAATTAAATTTACATCTTCAACATGAAATATTTTTTTAAACAAAATTTCAAAAATTTTAAACATTGAAAATTGCACACATGTACATGTAAATGAACATAGTAAATTAATATCTGAAAATTTATGTAACCTAGTATGTAAAGCTTCTAGGGTTTTGTTATGTGTACTAATATTGAAAATTGAGTACGTAATGAAAATGTAGATAGAATGATCAAGTTATGAAAAAGATGTTTTTAGTTTATGTTATGGAACTAAATTATATGATTTTACTTGATTTAAAGTTTACACGTATAAATGTTTGAGAATTTTGGATTTGGGTTTGTGTTTATGTTTCAAAATTTTGGATTTGGGTTTGCGTTTATGTTTCAGAATTTTGAATTTGGGTTTGCGTTTATGTTTCTGAATTTGAGTTTGCGTTTAAGTTTAAGTTTGGATTTTCATTTAAATGTTTTGAAATAACATCAGTATGTATAGTTATGTTTTTAGTTTACGTTATTGTTAAATTATATGATTTTACCTGATTTAAAGTTTACACGTATAAATGTTTTAGAATTTTGAATTTGGGTTTGCGTTTATGTTTCAAAATTTTGGATTTGGGTTTGTGTTTATGTTTCAAAATTTTGAATTTGGGTTTGCGTTTATGTTTCAGAATTTGAGTTTGCATTTAAGTTTAAGTTTGCATTTGCATTTAAATGTTTTAAAATAAAATCAATTATATTCAACCTAAAAAAAATCATTTCTAGAAAATGAAGAAAAAAATGATTATATTATAATGCTACATAAAAAAAATCATTTTACACATACGCATAAATACAGTAAAACATTTAAACAAAAAAAAAAAAAAGGGACCTACCTGATACTCGGCCGAGTTTTCACCTTCAACCCACACGCTGAATTCTAGCCCCTCAAAGTTGAAATGAGGGGCTAGCGGGCTATTTTTGGGGTTTTAAAAAGAATAATAAACTCAGTTGAGTACCTCTCGGCTAAGAGCGCGAAGCCACGTAGGTGCCACTCAGCACTGCATGGCGCTGCATGGCACCCACGAGGATTCGACCATGTTAGACTTGGCCAAGTTCTACTCGGTCGAGACTAACATGAATTTGCACCCCAAAATGTCCTTAGGGGTGACAGATTATTGTGCTCTTACCCCAACATTAGATTGGATTCCTTCGTCAGTCTGCATTGATTGGTAAGTGTGCTAATCCCAGTATTTATTTTTCTGTAATTAACGATTGGGCCTTTGAATCCTGGGTAGGGCTACAAGATCTCTTTATGCTTGATGAGTCATCTCACCTTTTTATTGCTATATTTAACTCCAAAGTTCATGGAGATCTAGTTCATAAGGAGAAAGGATGGTTCTGGCAGGGGGTAGGACTTTTCACTTCCCTCTGGACCCTAATTTTTTGTACCCAGCTCCAGCCCTGTCATTTTTTCCCTCACTGGATAGCATTTCCTGCTCTCCCATTGGAATATAGGGATCCATATATTATTGAAGTTCTAGCTAATACTTTGGGGATTTTCATTAGGCACAATCTTCTTCCTTTTGAATTTACCCTTATGGAAGCTAGTGTTTGTATTCTGGTTGACCAATCCAAGGTCCTCCCCTCGGTAATTCATTTAAAATCAAAATGGGGCTCTTGGCCTCAAAAGATAGTGATTCAAGAGGAGAACATTATTTGTGAGCACCAAAACAAGTTAGGACACTTGAATATTAACTATCAGGCAACTGGGATCACAGAGGTGGTGGTTTGTAAGGACCACTCTTCTAATCCAGCTTTTTGTTCTACTCCCGGGAATGTGGGGCTCAAATCTCAGAAAAGTGGGTTCAGATCAGAGAAACACAAGCAATCTCCTGCCATAGTCCCTTGGAGTTTTGATTGCTAAATTTTTTGTCATCCTCCATAGCTTCTTATGGTTATTCTATGCTTCCTACTCCCAATGCCCAGATCTTTCTCTTTTGGGCCACACACCAAAAACCTGTCATGTATCCTCGCCCACTTTAGACATGATAGCAGACCATCAACAATTTGGGGATACTAGTGGGAAACACCACAAAACCCAAGCTCGGTTGGAGAAACATAAGAACCTCACAGATTCTATAGATCCAGTCAAGGAAATGGTTAAGGGAAGACTCCTTCTAGTGGTTTTGGGGGAACTACCTAAAATCCCATCGACGACTATTCTTCTGGAAGTTAAGACCATATCATTTTCACATACGAGTCATCAATTCAGGGAAAGGAAATATCCCACACTAAAACCTCATATGGTCTCTCCTCGTACAAATGATGGCCAAGCTCACACATTTCTCGACAATATCCAAGAGGGCGTTCAATGGCCTAATGTCTCCCAAATCTCTAACATGGCGAATATGGACAAGGATATTATGATAGGGTCACTAATCCTCTAGGTGATAGAAATCAAAATTGATGACCTTCACAGTGGCTCAGAGTCAAATTCAGATTTGGAAATAGAAATCCAAGCTCAACATATTCTGTAGGAAAGGAAAACAGAGGATCCTTTCATTGAGAAAGACATACTTATATTCAATTTTCCAAATAGAGTTAGATATCTCGAAGACCGCTAAAATGAGTTCCTAAAATAAATTAAGGGGTAGACCATCTAGAATAAAAAGCTAAAAGAAGAGATAGCACAGGGAACATAGTTAACCCTTAACTTTTAGAGGACATCCAGAAAATGCAAGGAAGAGGCATCGACATTAATTTTGCAACAGTTAAATGGAAAAAGGAGAGCTAACTGCTCTCTAAATGGAATATGAGGATATTATCATGGAATGTTAGAGGCTTAAATGCCTCTAACAAAGCTCAGGTGATAAAAAATCAGATTATTGTTGGAGGTGCAGACTTGATGTTATTACAAGAGACAAAGCTATCATAAGATGTTGCTAACAAACTTTTCCCAAAGTGGTATAATTGGGGATATCTTATCTCGGCCTCTATAGGTGCGTCTGGTGGGATGGCAATTGTATGGGACATGCACAAATGCCAAGTCTCTTTGATATCAAAAAACACTAACTGGATGGTAGTAGAGGTAAAAAAAAATTCAAGCTCATTCATCATTATCAATGTCTATGGGCCAATATCTGCTCCCTTAAGCAAAAAAAGACTTTGGAACTCCCTTTCTCAACTTTTGAATGGTATGCAAGGGAAAAATAATATTCTAGGTGGGGAATTTAATGCTTATTTGGGGGTACAAGATAAGATGGGGGAGGCACTCCTTCACCATTAGTCACAGATGAGATCCAGAACTTCATTGACGGCAATCAGTTATTATACTATATTCCATCGAATGGTAAAATTATGTGGTCCAACAAACGGAAAGGCAGTAATTTTGCAGGAGCTAGGTTGGATAGGTTTATGGTGAAATCCCTTTGGTTGGCTGCCCATGGCATTTGCTAGTCTTCTATCCTCTCTTTAACTGGATCAGACCATTTTTCTATATCAGTTGAAATCCAAACTGCTCATCAGCCCAATAGAAATTGCCCCCATTTTAAGATCAAGAAAATGTGGTTTTGAGACTCCAATTTCATAAAAAATTTGCAAATTTTGTGGGCTCAAGCACCACGGATACTAGGCACAGAAATGTTCAAATTGTCAAAGAAGCTGGCATTTATGAAAATCAACATGAAACACTGGAACACAAATTCTTTTCGAAACATCTTTAAACAAAAGGCAAAAATCCAAGAAAAATTGGAAGATATTCAGGTGTACATTCTTTATAATGGCATGTCAATGGAAACTATGATGAACAGCTTCAATATAATAAAAAATTGGATGAATTATTTCTGAGAGAGGAAATTTTCTGGCGTCAAAGGTTGAGAGAAATGTGGCTAAAATAAGGAGACAGAAACACGTGTTTTTTTCCATATGTCTGCCAAAGTTAAGAGACACAAAAGCTCTATATTCCAAATCAAGGACAACGATGGTATGATTCTCAAGAACCAAAGGGATATTCAAGATGAGGCTGCTAGATTCTTTTCCCAACTCCTATTAGTGAACCCAACTGCAACCCCCTTTTAACGCCCCCCATTTTGAATTGCATTCCTAATTTAGTTTCAGATGTGGATAACATGGCCCTATTGGCCCCTTTCATTTTAGAAGAAGTCCAATCTTTGGTTTTTGCAATGAATCCAGATAAGGCCCCGAGCCCTAATGGACTAACTCCTTTTTTTCTTCTAGAAATGTTGGGACTTTATGGGCATGGACATCCTTAGAGCAGCTAAGGAATCGAGAAAACATGCATGTATGTTGAAACGGTTCAATAACACAACCATCACACTCATTCCAAAATGTCAACAACCTTCCTCTTTTGGAGATTTTAGACCAATATCATTGTGTAATACCATATACAAGATCATATCTAAACTAATGGCTACGGTTGGGGAAATTGATTCCAAAAATTATTTCAGAGCAGCATGGTGGTTTTGTACCTGGAAAGAATATAGTTGAAGGTGCTCTGATAGCACATGATATTATCCACTCCATCAAAGAAGAAATTATTCCACCAATGGTATTAAAACTCGATATGACTAAAGCATATGATCGGGTCAATTGGCAATTCCTACGAGCTGTAATGGAAAAAATAGGATTTGACAGAAAAATGGATAAAATGGTTTATGTCCTACATTATAGGAGCAAAATTTTTAGTGATGATTAATGGATCTCCATGTGGCTATTTTTCCTCTTCACAAGGAGTAAGACAGGGTGACTCCCTATCATCGTTTCTCTTCATTATCCTTGCAGAAGGCCTTAGTAGACTCATCTTCATGAAGAAAACTTAGGGCATTTGGGAAGGCATCTCTATCAGATAGTCAAAGATTAAAATCTCTCTCACACACTCTTTGCAGATGACTCATTACTATTTGGTAAAGGTAGTGTTAAGGAAGCAAATGTTATCAAAGAAAAACTGTACGAATATTGTGAGGCATCAGGTCAAAAATTAAATAAGGGAAAGTACAAGATCTTCATATTTAATACCAGTAGCAAAGCTAGTAGAGTAATTCAGAGAATTTTGGGCTTCTCTCTGGCTTCTTCCCCAAGCAAGTACTTGGGAATACCCTTTTTTCAAGGTAAAGCTAAAGTATCATTCTGGGATGGAGTATTATCTAACATTAGAGACAAAATTGCCTCTTGGAAGGGAAGGTGGTTGTATTTGGCAGGAAGAATCATGCTAGCTAAATCGGTCCTCAACTTAATCCCTAACTAAATCATGTCAGTTATCTTAGCCCCACCTGGAGTGATGAAAAAGATTTCCAAATGCCTGAAAGTGTTCATTTGGAAAGGTAATATAGATGACAAAGCTAAGGTACCTCTGGTCTCCTAGAGAAATTTTTGCAAACCAAAAGAAAGTGGGGGCCTAGGCTTCCACAGAATCTAGGAAAGGAACATTAGTCTAGGGCCGAAATTGGCATGGAAAATTTATAAGTGCCTGAACAGTATCTTGGCTAAGGTAATCAGAGAAAAATACTTATATTTGGAGGACACAGAGAGAATTTTCTCAATTAGCAACCCTCCTCTTTGTTCAATCATTTGGAATTTTATAATAAAGAGTAGAGAGGTCATTCTCCCTAATCTAAGATGGCAAATTAACTCAGACTCAAAAGCTGTTTTTTGGCTAGATTCATGGAATGGCCTTCCCTAGTTGTCCATGATAACAAATATGCAGAAGATTAAACCAATTCTATAGAAACATTGGGGAAATAGAGTCACAGACTACCTATCTTCAACTAATGGGACAGTGTATTGGAAAGATATTTCCCACAGCCAGATTTCACAAAAGGAGAAAAAATAGTTGGAAGACATCTTGAAATCAAGGTTTATTTCAACCAATGGGGAGAGTGATAGATTAATTTAGATGAAAAGAAAATCAGACAGATATGCAGTCAAAGAAGGCTATCAATCTCTAGTTCATGCCCCACCATTACCTAACTCCATTCTCATTTTTTCATGGCATAGTGCCATACTCCCAAAAATGGGGGTTTTCTTTTGGCTAGAAATTCAAGATAGGATCTTATCAAGTGCAAGAATTAAACTCTTGGGGATCATGGACACATTCACATGCCCATTATGCAGAAAAATTCTGGAAGATACAAACCACCTTCTTGTAAACTATGACTTCACCCAAGAAATATGGAAATGGGCTCTAGGAAAACTAGGGTGGAATGGTCCCTTACACATGTCATTGTAGATGATTCTTCAACAGTGGCCTCTATTGCATCAAGAATCCTTTTTTTCTATCCTTCGGAGAGTTATCCCTGCAGCCGTAGTTTGGTGTGTTTGGTGGGACAGGAACAAGAGGATATTCAAGAAACAAGTCTCCCCGGTAAGTGTGGTATGCAATCTGGTGGAGAAATACGCCTCATAAATGGTGAATTCTCATGTGTCAAAGGCCAAGACCATATCTTTGACTTTCACATCTTTTGATAATGTAATATTATCAAGATGGACTCAAATCTCTATTCCATTTTCAAACGTCCTGATTGGGAATATGCCAAAATACCAATTGCAAAAAGATATTAAATGGACTCCACCAGACTCCAATCAAATAAAATAAAATTTTGATGGAGCAAGTAAAGGAAATCCAGGGAGAATTGGAGCGGGTTTCATCCTGAGAAAGAAAGATAGGTCTATATTATTAGTTGCATATTTCAATTTTTTGGAAGGAACTAATAACATGGCCAAAGCACATGCACTCTTGTATGGTGTTAGGACGACAATCAAACTGGGATTAAAGGATCTTCAAATTGAAGGGGATTCAATCTTAATTATCTCATACCTAGCCAAAAAATCTACAGTTAGTTTGGAAATCAAATATACTTTATAGGAAGTGATTAAAACCCTCCCAGACTTGTCTTCATACACATTGTCACATTGCTACAGAGAAGGGAATAAACTAGCCATTTGGTTAGAAAACTTGGGGGCCAAGGGAAATAATGTGGAATGGGAGAAAGATTTCGTACAAGTCCAACCATCAGAATTACCAGATTATCTAAAGGTAGAATGTGATATGCAACGTGATCAAGAAATTTGAAGTGGACGGTGTAGGGAAATTATTGTCCACAACTGGCCATATTAGGTAACTTGACATCAGTGCAATGTATGTAAGTACATTGTTGGCATCCTATCCCTTGATTATTTTTCTTTGACACAAGTGTAAGGGTTAGATCTTGATGAAGGGTAAATGCGATTTAATGCGAAATGAGGTAAAGGGATGAGGTGTCGATCTGTAAGATTAGATTTGTGTCAAGAAGGACAAAAATAAGGAGATACATATCTTTTTTAAATGTCATAATTAATCAAGAGCTAAGTCCCAAGATTTTCAGAATCCCAAACACATGTGGTCATTATTCCAAGAGAAGTCATGTTTTTCCTTTAAGCATGACGTATACATCAAACCAGGCATATTTATCCCCCCAAAGATTGTTCATTTTTGCCAGTCATTTTCTGAATTATCTCAAATTTGGGCTAAGTAGATTAGTTAATGGATTATAGGGAGTTAAACTTGAGAGTATCCCTAAGGGTACAACATTGGGAACACCCAATTTCAGGCCCATATTTGGGTCATCAAATGAACATTGCGGTTAAGCCCCTTTCGAAGCTAGTAATTGATGCTATTAGAGGCATAGTAGGAGATGGTATCATGCTCCCATACACCCCTTGACATGTTCTACACACCCGGGTGGTTTTAGTTTTTCTCTCAAACTGGTACGACATGGTGCCAGATTTTGACATCTTCCAAATGACCAATAAGATTTTGAAAAAGGATTTCGTCTCGGTGGAGGAGCTGCAAGAAGTGATCAATGGTTATTAGCTGAGGTCATCCATGGCTTGGGTCGGGGGCCTCTTCCATCTGGTAGAGCTAGATAATAAAAAGGAAATAGTACGCCTCTATGATATACTAAAGTTATCACTGCAAGGTCAGGATATCGTACATTTAAGAAAAGAAATCATAAAGTTTATGGATATCCTGCCTAGTGGAATGGTCACAAATGCCTTCTTTCTATTCAAGAGGTTCTCAATTGTGCTAACCTACATTAACAATGATTCAAATGCCACATCTCTAGCAGCATCCACTTCACAAGCACTATCGGCCACATCCGTTTGCGGCAAGGTTTTGACAAAGAAAAAAGTGAAAGGATAAGTTGTTGTCTGTGCTATTTTAAATTTTGATTTTTGGGGCTTCATTCTTCCCGAACTGGTAGTTTGGGTATTAAAAACAAATGACTAATTCATATTGCGGGGTTGTTGATTTCTTTAAGCAGAAAATGTTAGGTTTTCAATCCTTTTGTTGATAGCATATTGGAAATGAGGTTTAGGGTTTTTAGAATTTAGTCTTTTGGGCCTTATTGGCTTTGTATTATCTGTAAATATATGTAATGGCAAGGAAGGAGGGTTTTCTTGACTGTTTCTTTCCCTTCTAAGCCTTTGAAATAGATATATAATAAAAAATTATAATGGCTTAGCCAATTTTGCCAAAAAAAACAAAAACAAAAACAAATTGATTTCTACATGTTCCTAGAGGAATCAATTAATTAATAAATAATTTTCCTCACACTAACCAAAGTTACCAAAACAATAATTAAATACTACTTATTGGAAAATGGACAAACCACTATCCAAGCTAACAAATTAACACTCCCTCTTAGTGAGGAAGTTGTTCTACTCGACACCCAACTCATCTCTAAATAAGATGAATTTTTTTTCCCCAATGCCTTTGTCAAAATGTCTGTAACCTACTACTTTGTAGGTATATAATGTAGCTGCAGAATCCCCCACTAAAAATAATCTCTGATGAACCGATACCTTATGTCTATATGTTTAGATCTATCATGAAACATAAGATTCTAAAATAATTTAATACAACTCTAATTGTCACAATGTGTCACAGTAGTCTCAACCCTATGACCAGACAAGGATACTAGAAACTTCATGAAGCCATATAGATTCACATGTCTCCATGTTGGCTACTATGTATTTTGATTCTACATAACTCATAGCCACAAACATCTTCTTCCTACTAAACCAAGACACAACTCCTAATCCCAAACTCAAACAACACCCTGAAGTGCTTCTCTTGTCCTTTGTACTGCCATCCCAATTTGTATCAGTATAGCCAAGCAACTTTATTCCTTCACCACAACCATATCTAATCCCATACTCAATTGTACCACTCAAATAACATGGTACATAATTTTCCACTATCCAATGCACTCTCTTTTTCTCAACCATGAATTGACTAATAGAATTTACTGCACAAGCTGTATCTGGTCTGGTGTTGACCAAATACATGAGAGAACCAATCAAATTTTTGTATAATTTTGGATCTGCATCCTTCCCCTTGGATGTGTCTACCTTATTCCGATTCATGATCATGGGTGTAGACATGGCTTTTTTATCCTTCATCCTAAACCTCTTCAAGATTTTAATGCAATATTTCCCTTGTCCAAGGAAAATCTTTCCAACTGTCTGCCAAACCACCATGCCTAGAAAGTAGTACATGAGTCCCAAATCCTTCATCTTAAACTCTACTGCAAGGTCCTTCTTGCACTCATTTATGACTCCTAGTGAACCTATGACAGAAAATTTGTCTACATATAGAACAAGAATGCAAAACTCACCTCCAACCACCAACTAGTATAGGTTAGAGTATTCCTCACTGTTTATGAATCCCATCCCTGAAAGTATGTATTAATACACACATACCATGCTCTAGGAGCCTTCTTTAATCTATACAAATCTCTCTTCAATCTACACATGTGGGTCTATCTGCTATGTGCTACAAAGCCTTCTGGTTGTTCTATGTAAACCTCCTCCTTCAATTTTCCATTGAGGAATGTCGTCTTTACATCTATTTAAAGAATTTTATATTTCATTTGTGCTGCAAATGAGATCACAAATTGTTTAGAAGTATACATGGTCATTGGAGAAAATGTCTCCTCATAGTCTATTCCCTCCTTTTGAGAGAATCCATTTTCCATGAACCTTTTCTTGTACTTGTTTCAATGCTATCATCTGCACTATGTTTGATCTTAAATATCTAGCGTGATCCAACCACAACCCTATCTCTTGGTCTAGGCACAACCACCCACACATTATTTTGCATTATTGAGGTATACTCCTTAAACATCACATCTTTCCACACCTGATGTTGTGCAACCTCTTGATAGCTTGAAGGCTCACTAATGCTACATAGTCATTAAACTTGACTGGTTGTCTCCATTGTCTCGTATTCATTCTAGCAGCTCCCAAAAATTCCTGAGTATCCTTATGTGTTTGTTGAGCCTCGTGGTTCCTGTTACCAACCATAGAGGATGAAATATAAACCTCTATGTCTTCTTGATGCATTTATTGTTCCACTTATTTCTCCATACTTTGCAAACTCTAAAAACTTGCGCCTAAGCTTGTACTAGTAACTGTACTCAAAATTTTCTCCCCTTGATTTGGTGGAGCAGTCCTTGAAGCTTTTGTTGGCTTCTCACTCTGATCATTTGCTGGAAAATCTCTCGACCTCCTAAATTCCTTTTCCTCCATGAACTTGACATCATGTCTAACTATAATCTTCCTAGTCCCTAGAATAAATATCTGATATGCCTTTGAGGTATCATTATACCCCACTAAGTACCCCCTCTCTATAGTCTCATCTAACTTAGTATGTGTATCCCTTGGAATGTGACAATATGCCAAACTTCTAAATATCCTAAAGTGACTAACATCTAGCTTCTTCCTAGTGAATGCCTCCTCTGGTGTCATCTTTCCTAATACCTTACATGGAACTCTATTTTATATGTATACTATCATACTACATGTCTCTATGCATAAATAACAAGGCTTATCCTAGTCATATAGCATAGCCCTTCCTACCTCTGATATGGAATGATTCTTTCTCTCATCAACCTCATTATGTTGTGGATTGTAAGGAACATACTACTCTCTCTTGATTCCTTCCATGGTACAGAATTCTAGGAACTCATTCAATTTTTACTTGTCTCCATTGTCTAATCGAAGAACCTTTATCTTCCTACCTGTTGAATTCTCCACTAGAGGCTTGAAAAATTGGAAGCAAATGAAAACCTCATCCTTGGTCTTCATGGAATATATCTAGGTCTTCATGGAGAAATCATCAATAAAAGTAACAAAGTAATCATACCCTTTGAGATACTTTGTCAACATTGGTCCACATATATCTGAATATAGTAGATCAAGAACACCTTCGGATCTGGCGTCACTTCTTGGAAAATTTTCTTTCACAAACTTCCCCAGCACACATCCCTTACATACATTATCATACTCTATTCTCACCTCTAGAACACCTATCACTATCTCACAAAGATATTTAAGTGCTATATGATGTATATGGCCCATCCTCCTATGTCATATATCTCCTCAATCTCTAGGATTAAAAATTCCCATGAGTTCCTTAGGAGTATCAAACTATAGCCTATAAATGCAACCACTCCTAACTCCAATAGCTATGGGTGATTTCCAATCCTTATGCTTGATCAACACTTGCATCCTCTAAAGAGTACATTGTGGCCTTTATCCTGAAGAAAAGATAGCGAAATCAAATTGATATCAAAGCCTAACACATGCAACATATCATGAAGGGGAATTGGATTTCCATTATCACTCTAAAATTTAACACTTCCTTTCCCAATTGAGTTGAGTTTGGACATGTTCCCCATAGAAATTTGGATTTTTGTGTCCTCCTCCTTATTAGTACAGAAGTACTCTCTAATTTTTATCATATGAAATGACGCCCAACTATTTGTATACCAGACACTCTGTGATTTTGAGCTAACCATAATAGCTATGAGGTAAAACTCATCTTCAATTCTACTATAGAGCTCATCTGCACTTGCTGAAGTTGCCACCTAATTCTTACCTATCTTGTTTTTCTTCTTCTTTTGCATGAAATCACTGACATAGTGGCCAAACTTGTGACAACCATAGATCTTAATCTTATACAAGTCCTTTTTCTCACTTTGTAGATTTGATCCTTTACTAGACCCCTTCTTCACTTTCCCTTTTCCTACCAGGGAAACGTTCTCTTGTTCCACCTCACTTTTCAGACTCTTATTGTTGGCTCCATTGACAAGACTTAGTATAAGCACCTTCTGAGTGGAATCACTCCATAGTTGATCCTAACTTTGCAAGGTGTATCATCCATTAATGACTTCAACAAAAACATCCCACTACTTAGTAAACACATTTAGGGCTATTCTTACTAGCTCATTATCATCTGACTTATCTCCAACAGCTGTTAAATCATCCTTGACAAGTCTAAGCCTTGTGAGGTAACTTATAATGTATTCTCCCTTGATCATCTGGGTATTCCTCAACTTTTCTCTGAGAATCAACTTCTGGTTAATGGTAGCATTCTGGTACAGATTGAAATTTTTTTCCCATATCTTCTTCATTGTATCTAACTCAGCGATATGTGGTACTATATGGTCCGTGATACCATTCTCTTCCAACAATAAAGAAATTTGGCTTCTAGACACCAAAATATGAGGCACCATCCAATCTGTCTTGATCTCTTAAACTGGCTGAGGCCATCTCAATGGATAAAACAAATAATAATTCTAATGAGGTCAAATGGGTTTTATAAACCCTCAATTTTCTTTCCTTTGATTAGGGTAAACCTTTTCTACCCTCAACTTATCTCTGATACCATGTGAAAATTATATTGCAGCTAATGATTAGTAATCTCCTATCTTATACAGATTATTTGACTGCCAAAAATTAATTCACAGCTAATATTGAATAATATCACAACTGCAACTTCAAAAATAAAAAACAAAAGAAATATGCAACACAATGAACATGATTATTTTGGACAAATTTTCCCTAGAAAAAATCCTGATGGAAAACCAGTACTGTAGATGATGAACTATATTAAAATTCACTAAGCTAAGAGATACCAAAAATTGCTTGCCTCTTTCTGGTAGAGCTCCAACAATTTCCCAATTTATCCTATCAAGATCCCACCACTCCTAATCCAAAAGCTCACATTGCACCCTTGCTAACACTCTCATTTGATAACGCATCAAATGATTCTCAAACTTGTTGTTCTCCAAATTCCCGATAACCCCTTTTATACTACTCTTGTTAGAAAACCAATGGCCAAGATTTATTCTCAATCAACAGCTGAGATAAATAAGAAGTTAACAACCCATAAATAATTGGTTGTTACATGTCCCTAGAGGAATCAATTATTTAATAAATAATTATCCTCACACTAACTAAAGTTACCAGAAAAACAATTGAATACTAATTATTGGAAAATGGACAAACAACTATCCAAACTAATAAAGTAACAGACACCTCATCAGTACGGAAGACTACTCATCGCCCAGTCATCGTTGAGTTAGAGGTGACATTATTTTTTAAGATTTAATTTGATGGGTGTATAGACCTCATCTTCAAGATCTCTTCTATTTCTGTGATGACCATCAAGTAATCAATTAGAATCATAATATTTTCTGAAATCATCAATACTGACATCATATGGTTTTACTCATTTAATTTGATAGTCGTCTGACCATCATTTTTAGGCATATTGTGCTTATGTGACTATTGTTTAGCTATTAAATTTAGACAAAGGATTTTCTCATTTTATCATCCTTTAGAATTTTTGGACCCCCTCTCCATTGGCATTTTTAATTTTGCAAGCGAACTTCAAACTCCCATAATTTGGTTATTTTGACTCCTTTTTTATGCAATTTTTTTTTATATGGGGTAGAATTTTGCACTCTTCATTTTTGTGCAAGTATTTTTTTTATTTTTATGGACACAATTTTTAGCATTTGCAATTTTTCATGATTTTTCTTGTCTAATCCTAAGTTTCGCAACTTCAAAGGCTTCATTCAGTGTCATATAGATACATTTTCAAGTGCCAGTTTTTTTAAGTGCATAATGTTTTTGTCTAATTTTTAGATTTTCTATCAGATTGTACCCATTGTGATTGAACATTGTACTTTAATTATTTGGTCATTTTTGGCCTATTATGGCACTTATAATTGCTTGGATCCTTGATTGATCTTGTCCATTATTTATTTGACTCTTCTATAGACATATTTTGGGAGATGTAATCATTGAAATCAAAAGCACACTTTTCCTTGTTTTACAAGTTTCAATTGTACATGCACTAAGTATAAAGTGCAAAAATCATCATTGGGGGGAATTCTTTAATTTAGTGAATTTGGGGGGTGTCTAGTGGTATTGTGTCTCTCCTTGTGCTGTTTATTTTGCATCATGGGTTCTCCTAAATTTCCACAATTAACTCCACATAATTATGCTAGTTGGAAACTTGATGCATGTAGAAAACTAATGGAAAAAGGATTAACTCATTATATTGATGGCACAATAACTCCACCAAATGATCATAAAGCTAACCCTAATGCACAATTATAATGATGCACTAAAAGTAGTATGACTCTTGTAACTTGTAGGAAACTTATGTATCAAAGGATATCATGTTTCATATAAAATAATGTAACTTAGTGCAAGAGGATTGGGACAATTTTGGTCAATTGTATGGACAAGTTGATGAGGCTAGGGGTAGAAATATTGAAAAAGAGCTCAGAAATTTAGATCCCAAGGACATTGATACAATCCAAGACTATGTAATTAAAGCAATTGAGCTTAGAGATAAACTTAAGGATTGTGGCATGGACAAAAAGGATGCACATTTGATCCACAATTTCTTGGGTAATCAGCCATTAGAGTATGCAACATTTATTTCTAAATTCCAAACCCATAAGTTGAAAATGGGTGCTTCATACACCATGCCTTAATTCGATTCCTTTGTAGAGATTTTGATAGTAGAGAAATCAAATTTTATGAGCATGGGGATTCTCAAGACTTCTAAGTCCAAGGATTCGGTACCAAATTAATGGAATCAAGGACATGGTTCCTATAATAAGAAAAAAAAAGTGGAAGCTAATAATACAACAAGAGAAAGATGGAACACAATCACACTCTCCACAATAAGGAAACCCTTCATCCTCTTCTTAGGGGAAATCATCTAAGAAGGATTTTATTACTTATGCATAATGCAAGAACAATGTAAATGATGAACATAATTGTTACAAGAAGGATATTGATGAACTAAAGCATCTTATTAAGATAAATCAAATCACTTTACCTTCTATAATGTCTACTTCAACATCTTCTTCACAACATCCATATTTTGATAAAGGAAAGAGTCACACTTTTGGGACAAATAAGGCCAAAGGACAAGATTTTCTTGCTACTTCAGGTCATGATTTAGGGAGATGGCATCTTGATTCAGGGGCTTCTCATCATATGATGTCTTCACAATCCATGTTTTCTATATTCAAGGCATGTCATTACCACCAATTTTGATGATAAATAATACTTATATGAATGTGATTTGGAAAGGAACAAATGATGTTGGGGAGGTAACCTTAATAATGTCTTGTATGTACCTCACTTGACCCATAATATCCTTTCCATCTATAAAATCACTAATGGTACAACAACAAGGAATATGGAATTCACTCCTGATGTAGTTTTGTTAGAGACTTGAAGAGTATAGAGATCATTTATATAGGGGTGGTTGATCATGCATCTTGATTGTATTCCTTTGTAGACTTTGATCCTAACAATGACAATGATTCTTTAGATATTGACCACACTTCTAGTGTGGATTAAGATTTTGAGGAGAATTTATGCTACTTGAACTTGGGTATTCTCACATGTGATCAAGTTCTTGAGCCTACCATATTTCCTTCTCCTTTTGAGATTAAATCTACTATTTCTCTTGATGATGCAGTTATTTCTAAATTTATGGCTTCTTATAATTCAATGCAGGGTGATCTCACAAAAATGTGTCCCACTTTTTGGCCAACTTTAACACTGAAATGAACATTCTGAAAAAAACTTTGCTTTCAGACATCTATTGTCGTAAAACCATTAATAATTTGAAGATGATGTAAAATAGTGACTTTTAGAAAAAAAATTCTAGTTTATAAATTTATTTAAAAAAAAAATTGAAATTTATTTGTATCCATTTTTCCTTCTCCTTAAAAAATTATTTTTGTAAAAAATCAGGATTTTTCAGGAGTGACAATCACTTTGATCAACATAATTTTTTTTATAAAACTGATAATAATGTAATTATTTTTAATTGAGGTTTGTAACACAAATATCTAGGGAATCCATTTGGTTTCATTCAATTTGGTTGAATATTTAATACTTTATTGAGTTATGAAGTGACATTAATTATAATTTGGACATAGGTTCACTTGAATCACTCTAACTCTATCTCTATATATCGAAACTCATTTATTCTTTTTTTGATAGAAAGGTAACATAAATACCTATTTCCTAGATATTTTTCATAATTTTTTTCCCTGATTTACTATTTTTCCATAAGCGTCGAATAGAGAAGTTGCTAAATGGTCAGACAACCTATGTTTAGTAAAACTTAAAAATAAAAGTTTCAATAAACTCAATATGTATATGTATATGTATATGTATATATATATGTATATATATATATATATGTATATGTGTATATATATATATATGTATATAT
>MU227899.1:120035-132919 GCA_018584345.1 Thuja plicata
TATATATATATATATAACTCATAATCATTGGAAAGCTTTCTAGGAGAACTATCATCCTACATTTGGGTTTTTCAAATGAATTTATTTTATCCCACAAAAATTTAATGTCAAAGCAATTTTTTGTCAGCATTTTGATGGGTTCAAAGGAGACTCGATTATAGGTGTGAGTGAGGAGTATAGGGATTATACCAAAGGGATTTTAATCCAAGAGGCTTTTATCTAGCCATTTTGAATTTACTCCTTCAAATGGGACCTATCAAGGCTTAAATCATCATATTTTCTTAAAAATGTGCAATTTTAGCAAAAATTAGGATGTTCAAAAAAGTGGGACACACTATTGTGGGACCACCCTACAACCTGGTATTCATTTTTTTCTAGATAGAGATTCATGGGATGAGTTATTGAGAGACATTGTGGGTTTGTTTTTGGAGCCCTACATTGAATATTTGGGAGACACTTGTTATGGCATTCATCTTATCTTTGATGAATATGATCCTTCTTCAATTTTTTCGAGGGAAAACTCTCACCCTCTTCTTCATTCTCTACATGATCATCCTTCATAGATTAACTCAAGACTATGGATACATTGATGCAACAGTTGGACGAGGTCTCTTTATCTTTAGAAGAGACAATTGAGTCTTTGGTACATGTTCTACATTCATCCTCACTAGAGCCTCACTTGACATTTTTCAGCAGTGTGTTCTAGTACAACTCATTTAGACAAGGCACCTTTCAACATCGACATGGGGATAGTTGCGCAATTTTTAGAGACACCATACATTTTGAATTTTCTTCCTACATATTGGGGAGGATTCATACGTGCACCTTTGGTTTTGTTTCCTCCTAAGGAGAGGAACATTTTTCAACATTCATTAAGAAGTTTCTATATTGATCCTAGAGCATCTACCATTGGTGTACATTCTACATGGTGGTGGGGACGGCTACTTGGTCTCTCTTCCTTTTCTTCTCCCTTATGCGGGGACATTTTTATCATATGGGGTTTTTTCCTTCTTATTCTTCACTAAGAGTTCTTTTGTATTTTCATCCCTCTTTTTAGGGGGATTATTGTCCCATGACATTTTCTCCCTTTTTCTACTTTATGAGAGATTGCATTGCATTTCCTTTGCAGTTGCATATTGTACATGGGTACCTAATATGACCTAGTAGTCATGACCCATCTTACATTGTCATTTAGCATTGTGAGTTTAAGTTCATTCCCCTTATTTGCACTTAATGGGGTGTTGGTGTAATTAATTATTTCTAATTACACTTTACTTAAGCATACTAAGGATAATGAATTATATAGTAGTTTTCATTGTAGACACCTAGGATTTTTCATCCTATTTTAGCAAATGGTGTAGGATAATTCAAATTTAGCTAGTGATAGTTGTTACATATTTCCACTTTATGTGTGAGATCCAATTTTAGTTCTCTTATCACCATTAGCAAGTGGCCTGATCAAAATTTCTTATAGGTTGTTATTTATGGCAATAGTACTCATTGGCATGGTCGCTTGGAGTATGATTCACTTTTGGATATTCAATTTTGTAAAATAACTAAGTCCAAGTTTTTGTTAACAGGGTACAATCACATATTTTTTATCAGTGAGCACCGTATGCATCGAACTAAGGTATAAAATCTTAGAGTCATTTACTATGGGATAGTATAGACCTTTAATTAAGACCTCTTGAATTTTAGAGTTGACTAGAAAGAGATACAACATGATGAAGTGATGCAAAGACAGTACAGTAGTGATATAGGAAAAATGAATGGGCGTGATGATTAAGGGAGTAAATTGAGGAATCCAGAAGTACTACTTGGATTTGGATTGGTTCTTACCCTAATTTTTTAAAGTGTAATCGCCGAAAATGTATTTTTTATTTTATTAAATTTTGGACACATTTTGTGATGTTCTTGTGAGCCGATTGGAATAACTTTTTGAGATCGAGTATATAAGTAGAGTTGTTTTATAATGCAAATATGTGTGTGGGATGCGTAGATATTGATGTGAGCTATAGTTGGGACTACCTAAGCATGACACATGATTGTATTGTTAATTTTGATAAATCATTTTAACAAAACAATTTTTCTTTGTAAGTGCAGTGTGCTCCTTGTATTCTCCTAACAAGGTCTCTATCCTTTGACAGGGACATGTACTAAATGTAATATTCAGCTCCTAAGAGGGATAGGTCTTCTAACAGGGAAATTATACTCTTAGTGAATTATTTTGGGGAGTCATCCCCATTAGGGTTCTCCCTTGGCCTAGGTTTCCTCATGAACAAATCATGGTGTTATGAGTTGTTTACTTTATGTGCTTGTTCTATTTATTTCAATAGTTGCATGGTTAAGTTTTAATTTGTTAAATCTATTTATAAAGTGTTGTAATACAGACTCATGTCCCCTCTCAATATTACTTAATCCTAAAAATTTCTATTAGATAATTTCTCCGTTGGAGAAAAAGCCTAATAGCTTGAGGGAGATCCAGATGGATTCAAGTAGTTTGGAAGAGAACTTTGAATTAACACTTGAAGACCTTGATAAAGCTAAAGCTAAAAATTGTGATTTGAAATTTTTATTGAGAAGAGAAGAAGGATTCATAAAGAGTCTTAAGGAACAAATTGAACTTTCTACGAACCAAAGGCAAGACCTTATGGAAAAGATAAAAGAAGAATCTGATAATGATACATATGATTAAATCAAGCATCTTGAAAAAGAAAAATAAGCAATGACGTAGGAACATAAGACTACTTCTACTGAGATGGCTAAAGAAATATAACAAGGTAAAGATGAAAGGACAAAGCTTGAAGAAAACTTGAAGAATGCAAATGTTCAAATGGTAAAGATGAAAGTTGAACTTGATGACTACATAATCAAATATCAGGAATTGGAAAAATATAATTAGATCATTAAGGGAGAACTTATTGAATCAAAGAATCACATTGAAAAAATTCATATGTGTAGTGAAAATATTGAAGAACAAATAGAACGACAAAAACCTAAAGGAGACATGACAGGAGTTAGTTTTAATGATGCTAAATGTTTTATTTCTCAAGAAAGGAAATATGAAGAAAATAAAGATGAAGAAAGACCTACACAAGAAGATCCTAGAGAGAAGATTAGACCTTTCAGAGGTAGATGGTTTTGATGCAACAAAGTTGGTCACATGAAGAGATATTTCAGAGGTAAGGCTCCTTACATGTCATTTTTTGGTTATTGTTTAAATTGCTATGGACATAAGTATTTATAATGTAGAAAATTTTATCAAACCCACACACAACAAGATTATATCAGAGAAGAGAGATCAGCTAAGATTACATGTTACAAGTGCAAAAAATTTGGACATATCGCAAGGAACAATAGGCTATAGGTTAATCAGAATATATCATATCCTACATGTTACAAATGTAACAATCAAGAATATATAGAAAAGTTTTGCAGGTATAATGGAGCTACAACTAATAGAAGACCACCACCTATTGTTATAAATAAAAAACATTGGTGATGTTGGAAAGAGAATGGAAATATAGAAATGAGTTTGACTAAATGTTTAGGAAGGAAGGAGACAAGGACAGTGGTAAAGTATGGAAAGTGAAGGAACAAAGTGACCCTAAGGTTCAGGGAGATTTAGTAGATGATACTGAACCCTCGCGTGATTTTTATACATCAACATAAATGGCCAATCATGGCCTTAGGGGGAGATTTGGAGAAGTATAAAAGAAATCTATCCAAACCCTGTTAATGTGGAATAAGTTTTTTCGAGGTTATGTAGAGTATATATGATTGATTTAAAGTATCTATCTGAGATTGCATAGTTTTTTATTGCAGGGAAAAATAGGTTTTGAATGGGGACCCGAAACCCCTTACAAGCTAGAATAAAATTTTAAACATTGAAGCTCTCCAAAAAGAGACAGGACTGGAAACCAATACGCTAAAGCCAAAACTAACGACAAAAAACCAGAAAAAAAACAAAAGCTAGAGACCAGCAAAAAAATAGAGCACTAGAACTAGAAACCAGAGCCTTAGACAAACTCCTTACAAGCCTCGTCAACTTCCTGCTTCGCTTTAGATATATTTTTTATCGTTGCATTGAACTCTAAGAGTTCTTGGATCCTATCATGAATTTTCTTCCTTCTTGCTGATCTAGTGCATTTTCCAGGGCCATCATCTTCCAGGTTCTCTGGGATATCCTCTATTTTTTTACTGGGGGATCCAGTATCCAGCTCAACCTTAATGGTCATGAAACAATCCATGGCCGAACCCATAAATTTGTTGTAGTCTTGCATGTGTTTTTTCATAGTATTCTCCATTCTAGCTTGTAACTGCTGCACATTTTTATCCTCATCATTAGTAACCTTGTCCACCATAGTTTTAGGGCCAAACTCTAGCAGAGTCTACAGAGAGTCCACCTTAGCAACAATAGAACGGTGCTTAAGGTTTAAATTCTTGATCTCTTGGAACACCCATTTCATTAACCGAAAGGAGTACATGGAAGCAGCTTTGGCCGTTTGGAGAACCCCAAAGGGGGGATTGATCTTATCGTCCATGTCTTCCCTCAGTAATTGAACATTCCTTTCCAGCAGGTCCACCATTTTGATGAAAGGGATGTTTCGAGAATCACCAAGGGCATTGTCTATCTCCATCTCTGGTAAAGTTGACTCCTTGGTAGGGGAAGTATTCTCCACCTCTATCACATCCTTCTGAGTGTCTTGACCACAATCCATAACTACTTCAAGTTTTGGAGATATAGGCACGTCGTGGTCTTCAGAACTGTCATACTCAACCAGAATTGGCAATTTCTGACCTCCCACATCCTCCTCCTTCTTCTTATCCTCTTTGTTCTTCCTACTGCCTGAGGTTTTTCCCTTGTCCATAGGGCCCATAACCTCTTCATCCGTGTTATCATTCTCCACCGAAGCCAAATTTGAGACCGAGGAAGAAGAGTAATTATCTTCCAAAGTGGAATCAGCCATATTATCATAGCCTTCCACACTATCAGCAGAGATGTCCGTATCCATGGTAGTCTCCTTATCCTTCTTTAATTTTTTACCTGTCAAACTCTTATCTTTCACATTCACATCCCTAATTCTCTTTTTACCCGAACTGGATTTAGACGGGGTTATGACAGGGCTAACACTAGCCATCTTCTTTATGTGCTCAACAATTAAGAGAATCAACCCTTCATGAAGAATGGGTTTCTTCTCCTTCTTCTTGTGCTGGGAAATGCTTAAACGGAGAGATTGCAAAATATAGAAAGGCAGGGAAACCCTAATTTTATGCCGAAAATGATAGAGAAAAACAAAGTGGTAAGAATGGGCTCTTTTAAATCTACCTTCCAGGGTAACATATTCCATGATCACCATCATAACAGTAGCCTAGATTTATTTGAACGATGCCACATCATAGCATCCTCTAGACTCTTTCACAAGGCTTTTTTTATCCTCCTTACTCTTGGGAAAGCGTCGAATGGCCTTTCATGATACCATACTGTCCTGGAATAATTTGATGCCCTTCGTGCTAAGCCTAGAAATCTTAGCAATTAGATCCTCCGTGATGTTCACAGTATTGCCCGCTATAGTAATAACCCCATTTTTCCAGGAATCAAAAAATAATTTGGTACCACTATCTCTCGCCCCATGCAATCTTTCCATGTAGGTGGTAAGACCACCCTTCTCCAAAATATCCCAAGCTTCTGACATTTTTTCTCCATTTGTCACAGTCCTTCATCTCTTTGTGGTTAAGCCCACCTCCCATGATATTACAGCTCACAGAGACAGTAAAAATCATAGAGAGAAGCCAATTGTTACGATAATTGGTAACATTGGAATTAACAAGGGTTAACTCGTGTCTATAATTAGAGTTCTTGGGAAAGACACCACTTTCCATCCTCATTTTCCTCTAATTTTTAGAAATGTGTCTAATCATCATAGCTTCTCAAGATATGCGCAATCAACCCTCTTGCTTCGGGATCTGTCGAAGGCCAACTTGGCTTTGATATTGATGGTCAGATTTTTATAATCATGCCAAATCATGATTTCCCTGGCTTTAATTGCAAAATTGGCCAACTCATCCATTGTACCATTTGCTTCCCTGTAGGCATGAGAAATAATGATTTGATTAAAGGAATTAATTATGACCCTGGCCTCCTCGATGATCTCCTAAATAGTCCATGATGGCTTAGTCTTGTCACTAATACATTTTAGAATATTGAGTGAGTCACCCTCGATCCACACCTTCTGTGCCATGTGTTTCTTGACAAGTTTTAGCTTCTGAAGAAGGGCCATGGCCTCCGCCATGTGGTTGTTTTGCACCCCAATAGGTAGATCCACTGCAACCACGCAATTAGCCATGTCATCACAGATGAGGCCCCATAGCCAGCTAGGCCAGGGTTTCCCTTGGTAGCGTCGTCAAAATTAATTTTTATCCATCCAGGAAGAGGAGAAATATAGATGGCATTCTCCCTAGGATGAGGTTTGTGAACAGTCCTCACGCTCATATCACCAGCAAAAAAAACAACATTCTACTAGATTACATTTTGAAGTTTTCCTTAATACTTCTCTTTATCTTCTTAGCTATCACTTTTGGAGGAAGATCAATGTTCCTGAAGACTCTGTCATTGCGTTCTCTCCATAATTTCCATATTACATGGGGGGAATAATATTCCACAAATGTTGATCAATGGGGGAATCTGCTTTTCGCCATTGATTACAAAATCTTTCCATGTTATTGGGAAAAAAATAATTAATCTCCCAGCATTGTAATAACTCATTCCGAACCTCCCAAGCATATCTACAGTCAATGGCTAGATGAAAAACTATTTCCTTAGCATTTTTACATAAGAAGCATTTATTACTCAGCATCATTCCCCATTTCTGGAGATTGTCAATTGTTAGGATTTTATTCTGCAAAACCAGCTAGAAAAAGATATTAATTTTAGGAATTAAAGAATTGTCCCACACCTGAGCCCAAAAGGGGATGGGATTCAGTTGCTTTAGTAAAATCTTAGAACAGGAAGCAAACGTGAAGATTCCAGAAGGAAGAACTCCCCAAAGGAGCTTGTCTTCACTAGGAATCTTAACCTTCCATATCACAAGATCAAGCATAAGAGGTTTTAACATCTCATAAGAAATGGAAAAATCAATCCACGAGCCATTCCTCCAGTATTCCCTGACCATAGCTCCATATCTCTAAATACACTAATTGATGAAGAGTTGAAAAGCAGCAACAGAATTTAGAGGATAATCTTTTATCTAGCAGTCTTCCCAAAAATGAATTTTTTTGCCATTTCCTAAATACCACCTAGCCCCTTTAAAAGCTGCATCCTTAGCATTCTGAATACTATTCTAGATAAAAGATCCTTGCACTTTCAGGCCAGTTTTCCAAAATTTTGAAATATGGGAAAAGGAGAAGAGGTATTTTTTATGAATGATTTCATTCCATTCTCTTTTAACACCAAAAATTCTCCAAATCTATTTTGCCAGCAGGGCCAAGTTGGTATCTCTAATAGGGCGGATACCCAACCCTCCCCACTTTTTAGGTATGCACACCCTATCCTAGGCAACTAAAGAAAATCTCTTTTTTTCTTCCACTCCCGACCACAGAAAATTTCTATGGATTTTCTCAATGATATCTGCATATTTCCTAGGGATCTTGAAAAGACTAAGAGCATAGACCAGGAGACTTTATAATGACGCCTTAAGGAGCTGAAGTTTGCCAGCTTGACTCAGGATGGCTCCTTTCCAACCAGCTAGCTTCCTATTAAATCTGTCAACAATACCACCCCGGAAAGAGTCTAGAGGTTTAAGACCAAGAGGGAGACCCAGATAGGTAGCAGGAAGAGACTCAATTCTGCCGCCTATAATTCTAGCAATTCTATGTTGCCTTTCCTCAAGAGTATTAATAAAATATAGGGAGCTCTTATCCCAGTTGATAATTTGACCTAAGCCAAGGGAATAGGTAGTAAGAGCCATTTTGATAGTCCTAGCTTCCTGAATAGAAGAAAAACCAATTATGATGGTGTCATCCACAAACTGTTCATGCGAGCAAGGACTGGAAGTCAAGGAAGGGGAGAGGCCTTTAAAAGACCCATTGGAAGTGATCTTCTAAAAAAGGTACCCTAAGCATTGAGCCAAAATTGAGAAGAGGATAGGAGAAAGAGGATCTCCTTGCCTTAAACCCCTACAAGGTTTAAAAATCCTAGAAGGAGATCTATTGATCAAAATGGTAGCTGTAGAAGTACTAATAAGCTGAAAAATCAATTGAAGGAATATATCTCCAAACCCAAAGGATCTAAGAACTTTGATCAACAAATCCCAATCCACCCGATCATAGGCCTTCGAAAGATCCAACTTAAGGAAGAAACAAGAATTAAGAGAGACCTGGCTAGAGTGGATGACCTCATGAACCTTCAAAATTGAATCAAGAATCTGCCTGCCAAGCACAAAGCCACTTTGTTGTTGGGAAATAATCTAAGGAAGAAGAGTAAGCAGATGAGAGGTAAGAACTTTAGAGAGAATTTTGTACACTAAATTGCAAAGGCTGATTGATCTGAAAGCATCCACCGAATCAGCACTAGGCTTCTTATGGATCAAAGAAAGAAAGGTCACATTTATCTCTTTAACTAGGGATTTGGAGCCAAAGAATTCTTTGACAGCATTGTAGATGTCCACTTCAAAAAAATGCCAGAATTTTTGGAAGAAAAACATAGGAAACCCATCCAGGCCAGGGGATTTGTCACCTTCAAAAGAGAAGACCGTCGCCTTGATTTCTTCCTGAGAGGGAATAGCAACAAGAGCATGATTAGTTGAATCATTGATAATGGAAGGAATGTCATCGAGAAGCGCATTCTGATTCTCCAAATCAAGATTAGGATCTTTTGAAATTAAGGAAGAGAAAAAAATAGTCATAGCCTCAAAAATATCTTTATCATTAGTAATTTCCCCTTCCTCCACTTTGAGTTTTGAGATTCTGTTAGAAGCTCTATGTTTAGAAGCAGATAGATGGAAGAATCTGGTATTTTTATCTCCAACTTTGAGCCAAATAGACCTTGATCTCTGCCTCCAATAATATTCTTCCTTAGAAATAACATTATGAGTCTTAGCCAGGATGCTTTCCTCCTTGTCCCTCAGCTCCACCGTCAACCCAGTCTGTTGTATAGTTTCCTGAATAATATCAAGATCTTTTTTATGCTGACTTTTGGTTTTAAAAATATCACCGAAAATAGTTTTGCTCCATATATTCACATGTTGTTTAACACTGAGAAGTTTCTTAACCACTCTAAACATGCCCGTGCCATGAATATTAAACTTCCACTAGTCTTTAATATTCTGCTCCATCTCTGGATGGTCCACCCCAAAACTGAGATTGCATTGTTATACACATTGTGTCTTGTGATCGCCACATTGATGATGGAATGCATTGTTATAGACTTATGATTTCATTGGGAAATGTGTCATTCTCTACAAAGAAAAGTGTAAGTGTATTCACTTGAACATTTTTTATAACTATTTGAGAAAACATGAAGGAGACCAAAGGAACAAGAAGAGAAACTAGGGAATTTTCATGATCGTTGAACGTGCATACCCTAATTTAGTAGAGAAAAGGTATTTTAAAAACATGTGAGATTTTGATTACTATGCGTACGTCATTGATTTTTAATGTCAGTGAACGCCTACGGTACAAATACAAGAAACATCCTTTCAAATCTACAGAAGACAATCTTGAAGGCACATTTTTTCAAACACCCTATGACATGCTTCATGTGGAAAATATTCGTGCATACATTCACTACAAATTTGAGTCACTAGGATAATTTGAAATCTTCAATGATATGAAAGATATGATCAAAGAGGATGGAAAATGGAAAGATGAGTTTGCTCATTTAGAAAATATTGGTATTTTGCAAATGGGGGAACTCTATGAATTCCATAAAGTAGAGTGGATAAAGATTGTTCTGAGCATATTTTATAGTCAATTCTATGGATTGGAGAGAAGCCTATTACGATCACCAGCTAGGTAATACATGATTTTACTGGATTGGACAATTCTGGCACTATCCTTGTTGTGAAAAAGAACACAAAGAAAGAAGTGGAAACCCTAACATAGTCTAGATGGGATAAGAGGGAAATGACCATAGCCAACATCTTTTAGCTGGATGTGAGGTTGATATCCATGATCTTAGGGTACAAACGTCATTATAGAAGCTGACCAAATTCAGTTTCTATGGGAGTCATTTTGATGGCCTAAACGATGGTGAACGAGAATGCAAAATATAACCTATGAGAAGCTCTAAGACAATAATTTCTAAAGAATGCAAAGCAAATTAAGAAGAAAAAATAGAAGGAATTCAGGTTTGGATCGTTATTGATACATATTTACATTCATATTGTACATACATGTCCTAGAATGCACCGTAGAGCTTGGGAAGACAATGAAACTACTGGGATTCAAATCATAAACAGTTATAGGAGACATAATAGCACATGGATTGATGGGGAGTTATTTGCTATGTTCAAAATTGTACAAAAGACAAATGAAGGAGAGAGATAGAATACCTGAAGCAATAATAGAAAAGTACAAGGATACAATATGTTTCATGGTTGAAATTGATTATGTATGCTTTGAGCCACTGGAACCTAGGAAGAAGTGGACTTAGCCTATGGGTTATGAAGTAAGTTCAGAAGTTCTAACTATGCAAGTAAAACATGTCTTATCTTCTGAGAGTGATCCCTCTACAAAAAGACGGGGAACATGTGGAGAGAAATTATAAAATATTAGATAAGAATAGACCATAGTAGCAAGGAGGAGGAAAGTTGAGAATGTAGTTAATAAATTTGTAGAAAAGGCTGGAATCACGAAGGATGAAATGATAGAAGTAAGAAAAAATATGGTAGAAGGTGTTTCTTGATTGGTGAGAACTGCTCTTGTAACCCTTCCACCTCGAGAAGATGAAAATTTTATTAGACCACTTTCTACTATGAATGATGTACCTGATACTATATCCACACCACCCAAGAAGATATTGGAGGTAGAGAAAACAAATAAGATTTCACCATCCAAAAGACAAAGGACAGAAGTTTGAGAGGAGAAACAAGAGGAAAATAAAGTGGAAGAAAAAAAAATAGAGGAAAGACATCTTTTAAAACCATACCTAAAGATGTTGGCGAAGAGAATCATTGATCAAGGAAAGCTTAATCAATTGCCTAGATATTATGAGAGGTATGATGAGAAAGATAAGATTCTAACTGAAGATTTCATCATAAATCATATGCTTATATTCAAAAAGAATCTACTTGAATTAGAAGGTAGCATTCCTAACGACCTATATGACAAATTGGAGATAAGGAAACAATTATCACTTACAAAGGATAATCAGGTAAGAAGGAAATATATAGATGATATGTTTCCAGTCATTTCATATGATGAACATGAGATGATATTCATGGCAATAAAAACCATGTTGAGAATAAAATAAAGACTAATTAATATTATGGGAAGGAAATATGATGAGGTCATAGAGGACACACTTAGAGAAATTGATAAAGTACTAATGTCAAAAAAAACCTAAAAAGTCTTCACCTCCTAAGCCCAAGACTACTAAGCCTAAAATTATTCTTAGAGAAGACTCCCCCAAGCCTACACAAATTAACATTGATTCGCCTAAGGAAAAATATGATAGCACTACAATCATGCAACCAAACTTCTTTATTGTTGGCATGCTTGTGTCTTTGGACACCTTGCAAGATACAATTTACCCTTTATAACGGAATACTAATATTGTTACAATTAATGAAGAGAGAAGAGAAGAGAATGAAATAGAGAAGGAAGTTCACACTAAGGCAGAGAAAAAATAAAATATAGTTGAGGCAGTAAAGGAATAAAAAATTAAAGTTGAAGTCAAGCAAGAAACACATGTATCTATTTCTTAATCTTTAGTGTTTGAAAGTAGGAATAAACCTATGAATACTAATGTCGATGGTATGGATGAGGATAAATTAATGAGGTTATCCTACATAGCCTTCTCTAAGCCCAAGGAGAGATCAGAACAAAAAATAGAAAAGAAATCAAAGGTATTGGAAAAAGAAGTTTATAGCATCAACAAACTTCTACCCCTACCAATCACTTTCCAAGGAAATGACATAGTTGACAATTTGAACAAAGTCCTAGATGAATTTTATGTTCACTTTGATTCTTTAGATAATCCCACAACAGTTAGAGAAGGAAAAGAGTACATGGAAAAGAAGCTAGAAGAATTATGTAATTCAAGCAATTGGGATTTGGGTATATTGAACAATATTATTACAGAAGCAAATTATTGTATAACTCATGGAAGGAAGGTATATAGTTACTGTATAAATCCCCTTGTGCATTTGAAGAGTAAAAATGAAATTATTGAGAATGATGAAAAGGCATTACATGGATTGGTAAAGACTTATGGGTCCTCCTCACAAACTGTTACTAATTTAGATAAGGAAGTGTCTGGGTTGTTGGACAAAATTAGTGTGCTTGAGACTGAGAAAAGGAGAGTGTTAGGAATATTTGGTATTTTGAGGAGTCTAATCACTTCGAAACTATCAATTTTGGAAAAACAACTATCTGGTATGGGGAAGGCACAAAAAATCCTTATAGAGGAAATGCCTACAGACTAGAAGGCCACAAAGATATCTTATTTTTATCTGAATGGTTTGATTCATGTTGGATAGATCTTAATTAAGACCTGGACTGTAGAGGCAGAGATCTTCAAAACCTCTTTCCAAGATGTACTTGGGTGGTCCCACAATAGTGTGTCCCACTTTTTTGAACATCCTGATTTTTGCTGAAATTGCACATTTTTAAGAAAATATGATGATTTAAGCCTTGAGAGGTCCCATTTGAAGGAGTAAATTCAA
>MU227899.1:132969-152470 GCA_018584345.1 Thuja plicata
TAAGAAAATATGATGATTTAAGCCTTGAGAGGTCCCATTTGAAGGAGTAAATTCAAAATGGCTAGATAAAATCCTCTTGGATCAAAATCCCTTTGGTATAATCCCTCTACTCCTCACTCACACCTATGATCGAGTCTCCTTTGAACCCATCAAAATGCTGACAAAAAATCACTTTGACATTAAATTTTTGTGGGATCAAATAAATTTATTTGGAAAACCCAAATATAGGATGATAGTACTCCCAGAGAGCTTTCCAATGATTATGATTTTTATATATATTGAGTTTATTAAGACTTTTCTTTTTAAGTTTTACTAAACATAGGTTGTCTGACCATTTAGCGACTTCTCTGTTCGACGCTTCTGGAAAAATAGTAAATTAGGGAAAAAAATTTATGAAAAATATCTAGGAAATAGATATTTATGTTACCTTTCTATCAAAAAAAGAATAAATCAATTTTGATATATAGAGATAGAGTTAGAGCAATCAAAGTGAACCTATGTCCAAATTATAATTAATGTCACTTTATAACTCAATAAAATATTAAATATTCAACCAAATTGAATGAAACCAAATGGATTCCCTAGATATTTGTGTTACAAACCTAAATTCAAAATAATTATGTTCTTATCAGTTTTATAAAAAATATTATGTTGATCAAAGTGAGTCACTCCTGAAAAATCCTAATTTTTCACAAAAATAATTTTTGAAGGAGAAGGTAAAAAGGATACAAATAAATTTCATTTAAAAATAAAAATAAAAATTTATAAAATAGAAACAAAATGATAAAATTCACTAGTTTACATCATCTTCAAATTATTAATGGTTTAATGACAATATATGTTCGAAAGCGAAGTTTTTTTTCAGAATGTTCATTTCAGTGTCAAAGTTGGCCAAAAAGTGGGACACAGTTTTGTGGGATCACCCACTTCACATTGTATGAGTTTTTGATGTGCAATTATACAATTTTGATATGTATATAGATGCTATTTATATTACACCTTTGCAATTGATTTCAGAGGGGGAGTAATGATTGTGAAAAATATGCACTTAGTCAATAGTTTTTTATTGAGCACTTAGCCATTTTTTACTAAGTGTTTCCATCAATGCCAAAGGGGGATATTGTTGGCAAGTGGTGTGATCAACATTTCTTATAGGTTTTCATTTATGGAAAAACTACTCATTTGCATGGTCTCTTGGAGTACAATCTAGTTTTCGATATTTTTTTTTGTAAAATGACTAAGTTCAAGATGTAGTTAATAGGGTATAGTCACATAGTTTTGATTAGAAAGCACCGTATGCCTCAAAATAAGGTATGAGAGATCAGAGACATGTACTATGGGATGGTATAGACCTTTAGTTAAGCTCTCTTGAATTTTATAGTTACTAGAAAAAGCTACAACATGATGAAGTGATGCTAAGATAGTACAACATCGATACATGGGAGATGAATGGTCGCGATGATTAAGGGAGTAAATTGAGGAATCCAGAAGTGTTACTTTAGATTTGGATTGGTTCCTACCCTAATTTTGTTGAAGCGTTATTTTTGAATATGTATTTGTTATTTTTAAGTGTTGGATACATTTTGTGATGTTCTTCTGAGCCGATTGGAAGAACTTTTTGAGATCAAGTATATAAGTAGAGTTGTTTTATAATGTGAAGATGTGGGTGGGATGCGTAGATGCATTGTCATGTCAAGATCAGACAGATGTTGTTGTGACCTATAATCGGGACTACCAAAGGATGACACATGCTTGTATTTTTTATTTTGATAAATCATTGTAACAAAATAGTTTCTCTTTCAAAGAGCAGTAGGCTCCTTGTATACCCCTAACATGGTCTCTATCCTTTAAAAGGGACATGTACTAAATGTAATATTCAGCTCCTAATAGGGCTAGGTCTCCTAACATGGACACTATACTCTTAGTACATATTATTTATGGGTATCATCCCCACCAGGTTTTTCCCTTGGCCAGTTTTCCTTGTGAACAAATCTTGGTGTTAGGAGTTGTTTACTTTATGTGCTTGTTCTATTTATTTTATTACTTGCATGGTTAAGTGTGAATTTTTTAAATCCATTTATAAAGTGTTGTATTATTTATTCGCTCCCCCTCTCAATCTTACTTAATCCTAACAATCACATTATATTCCTTTCATTGGTGCACATGTTTGCACATATTTCATTGTACAATGGAGGTTGATCCACCTTTGGTGGACATGTGATTTCACCTTGTGTGGATGATAGCTTATCTCTTTTATATCTCCTAGTTATCATGAATTTCCTATATATTCAAACACATCTACACTATACTTAATCTATTATCATTTTAACATAGATCATTATTGAATCTAGTCAATTAAGGATTGTGACATTTTGTCTCTCTTGTTTGTGGTATTCATTGAGATTCTAGATCTTGGCATATTCTTTCATTTCCTTAGGAAAATTCTTACAATTTTAAATAGAAAATAAATATCTACTATATTGATTAAGTTACTTAAGAGTAACAAGTATTTGAATCTATGATAGTAGTATCCATGAAGTTCACTAGCTCTATCAAAAGAACATTTAATATTTCCATACATTCTATAGGAATCTATCAGATCATATTGTTGTTTGTGTGTGTCTTATCTCTTATAGTCATGCAAGAGATATTTAGATTGGTCATTTTAGACATTTAGCTCGTATCGTTCATGTATCGATGTTGTATGGACATAATTTAGTATTATTCCTCCAGTTATCATATGTGTAAAAGTATAGATAGATATTGCATAATTGTGTTAGAAGAGTGATGTTTGTGTATAGTAATGTGTTGGTAGTGTTGTGATTAAGTGATTTGATTAAACTATCCCTTTAATGATTAAGTGATTATTTTATATTTACCAATAATTCTATTGTAAATTTATTTTTTGTTAAAGGTAAACTGGTTTTATAGGGACAAAAAACCCAAGTTAGAAATACAACAACAAATAAAATATAATCATCAAACAACTGCTAAATAGATGCTAAACAAGCACAAACCAAAACAGTCAAAAATAGGGGAACAACACCCCAAAACACGTACAAAGTCTTAACTAAATCTGCATTCTTACAAATTAATGTCCACATGAGTGATACTCATGACCTTATTGAAATTTATGTCCACATGAGTGATGCCCTTTTCCTTGATTCTAAGTCTAGTAGCTGGCCCTAGAATAGTGCTTTTTTCTATCTTACTAGCATCAACAATTGCTTCCCCAATAGATATAGAATCCTTGTGATGACCAATTTTTATAGAATTGATACTAAATGAAGGAGAAGCCAAAGATCCTTTACTCAAGGCTTGAGGAGCCTCCTCCAATCCGTTTAGTTTGACCAGACCTTCAGTTGAATTTTCCATGGTATTTTTACTAATAATAACCACTTCCCTTACTTTATCTTGGATGTTGTTTACGGTGTGCTCTAGCCTGTTTATATGTTTCTCATGATCTACCTTCAGATTACTGATATCTTGATCAAGGGTTTGAGTTCTCTCCATGATACTATCCAAATTTTGGCTAGTAGAGGAGGTTTCATGCTTCAAATCATGGATTTCCTCTACAATCCATGACAGACCAACATTTTGGTTGTCCATCTAATTCTTAGTATACCTGCCAACATTTGGGATTTCTAAAATAGAGAACCCCTTCTCAATTGGGGTTTCTTTACGCATCTTAATAGGAATATCAACATGGATATACATTTCTACATCATTCTTCTAGCCCTATGGAGGATGAACAGGGGATATAGAGGTAGAGTCAAAACTCTAATTGGGAATTTTCAAGCAAGAATATTTGCCCTTATCATCCATGGAAAGGGACCTAGAGGGGCCACTCTTATCCTTACATTTCCTCAAACCTGAAACCATAACCATACATTTACCATTTGTGTGATAGTTAGGGTCAATAAAAATCCAAAATTACTTCATCAAAGGGCACATAATTCAAGCCCTCATCATCCAAAATAATTATCATTTTATGGGTTGAGGAGGCATTTTTTCTAGTCTTTAAATGGAAAATACTATCACCATATGAATCAAACACCTATTGATCTAAGTACACCATCCTCACCATAATGAACCCTAACATGTTGTTGAAACTTAGTACCTAATTTAGGAGGGGGATTCCTCTAAATGTGAACACTTCTAACATAGTCTGTTATAATAAGGATAATCCCTTTATGCAATATAAGAGAAGAAGGGATTTCTTCATGAGCCCAAAGGCTATGACTATAGATGTGAGTAAATAGAAAGGAAGCAAAATGCATTTATTGTGATAGAAGTGGTCCAGAATCCCAAAATGATAACTAAAGATGCTGCTAAATTTTCCATCAAGGGTTAGGTATCGCATGATTACCTCTGAAACATCCATCCATAAGGACTTGAGAGAAGCCCCATCATAACCCCCATTACAATTGTTGGACAACTTATCTCGTTTTCCAAGTAAAAAAAATACTTCCATATCATCGTTAGCATTCTTCTTAGCTTGGTAAAACTTTCAACCTTCAATTATAGTATCAGATACCTTCGCAATAGTCTCCTCATTTATGTCTAATTATAGCATGTAAACTTTCAAAATCCCTTCATTCCATCCTTAAGTCTTTTTTCACCTAGTTATCCACCCCATGGAGATTTTCCATGTCAAAATTTAGGCCTCTAGTAGAGATACCCGACCAAACTGCCTCTTTCTTCCACTACTTATCATAAACCACTAGTTCCATCTTGTTTTCATCTCCCCCCATTTTTTCCACACTAAATTTAGCTTCAAAACTCTACAACAAAGGGCATTAAAAATGAAAATTGAAACATAGAACTGCCACATACTTAGGCCAATTCAACATTAATCTGGACCTAGTCCAGACACCCATTCACATAAAAATTACCATCATTTCTAAGATAAGGAAAAGATAAAAATGTCTCAACATCATTACGAATTAACATGTAAATATCTATTGGGATATAGTAATTACTATCCCAAACCACCACATGTTTAGAAACAACTCCCAAATTGGCCAACCTATTTGTCACAAATTTCCCTTCTCAAGAAGCATGGGTAATTTTATTGTCCTTAAACCTTTTTAAAATTGCCTTACCATATTCAATGATCATTCTAATAGACCAATTCATAGGGGTGTTACCTTTTAAATGATTAATAATGTTAAGGGAGTCACTTTCAATCCAATTTTTCTGCATCCTCCATTTCTTAGCCATTTTTATACCAAGGTAGGCTACATAAGCCTTAGTATAGTGGTTTTTCTTTATACCCAAAGGGAGGGCCACCATGAGACAAAATTACCATTGTGATCACAACTCACTCGCACATAACTATTAGGTCCAAGATTACCCTTCATTGCCCCATCAATGTTAATTTTGATCCATCCCCTAGGTGAAGCAGACCAAACAATACCAAGTCTTGATGAATTTTTCTTAGTCAAGGGAATCAAATATCCCTTTAGATTTTCCATTGATGAGCAATTTCCAAATCTTCCTAAGTAGTTATGATAGGGGGGTCAACCACCTTCAAGTTGTCACAAGACACAAAGAAGCTTTCCTAAATGTCTAGTTGTATCTTACATGTCATGATGTCTGCTAAACATGCCACATATTTGAAAATCTACTTGTTCCTCTCTTTCTAAAGGCCCCAAGAAATATTATATATCATTAGGGATTATATAAGAGATAAATCTTGATTGGAAGTGTGGGATTTGTAATGAATCTATCATTTTGCAAAGGAATTTGGGAAACATAGGACATAGACCACAAGATTAAGAGTGAAGACCAAACATCCCTTGTAAAGGAGTAGCTAAATAAAATGTGACAAAAAAATTTCGCATCCTGCAAACAAAGAAAACACTGATTTGGGATAGCCATACCCATTTACAAATATTATCAATAATTAAGATCATATCCTCAATTTGCAACCAAAATAAATTATTGATCTTTGGAGTAATTTTCAAATTCTAGACAAAAGCCCAAAAAGAGTGAGGGAAAAGATCTTTAGTAATCATCTAGAAAGCAAGAAAAACTGAGAACTTCCCACTAGGAGAGGAATCCAAAACCAAAATATCTTTATTGAAAGAATTAGAGATATGCATAGAGGAAAGAAACATTTGACGTTGATCAAGTCTCCTATCCACCTACCTTAGATTATACGAAGTATAGTCATAGATATTATCAACCACCCAATAGCCAATCCTCGAGATACAAACATCCCTATATCGAGCCACCCAAGGGATAAGAACTAAAGGTTCCTCTTTAATCCAAAAATCATCCCAAAACTATTTCCTTCTTCCATCACTAATGGACCAACTCACCCCCTTATAAATGATATCCTTATTTAACTGGAATTTACTTCCATAAAGTAGAACAGGGAGAGATTGGTCTTTCATCAACAAGCATACCCTTGAAAATATTTATTGTGAACAATATTGGTCTACTAATTCTCATGTGTAAAAATTCTGCATAATTATTTAGCAAGAAGAGCCTTGTTGAATTTCTTAATCTTCCGAATAGCTAGCCCACCAAGGCACAATGGTAGAAAAACCTGGTCCCACGAAATAAGATGCATCCTATTTTTTCTTTGTATACCAGTCCATAAAAAATTCCTTTGGATCTATTCTATTTTCACTATGAAATTTTTAGAAAATTTAATAAACACATTGTATAAATAGGAATATTATGCATGGACGCCATGATTAATTAAATTTTTCCAGTTCAACTAAGGAGATTTCCTTTCTATCTAAAAGATACAATTGGAATCTTTAAATTAGCTTAGCCCAGAATGAACTAGGAAATTCATTAGCACACAAGGGAAGACCTAAATATGTTGAAGGAAGCGACTCAATTTTAAAATATGGTATTTAATAAATTCTCAGTTGTCTTCTCTCAAGCATGTTTAATCTAAGAGAATATAAATTTTAGGCAAGATAATCCTTTCACTAGAAGAATTCTCATACAAACCAATAACATTCTTCAAAGAAGTCACCTCTGCAATAGAAATTTCCCCCATCAGAATGATATCCTTGATAAATTATTGATGTGAACAAACGTAGTCCACAAAAGAATGGGATAACCCTTTTAATCTTCCAATCCTAATATATTTTTGAGTAAATTTTCCTTGAGTCTCAGCCATTAGAATAAAATTTAAAGAGGGAAATAGGGTCCGCTTTCCAAAGACCTCTTTTAGAGGAGAAAAAACAAGTGGGGGATCCATTAATAGTAACCATATACTTAGGTGTTGAGATCACTTGGGTAATAATCTTAAGGCAAGCATCATTGAAATTAAAAGATTTCATCACCTTTAAAAGGAAATTCTAATTTACCCTATCATATGATTCGATAACACATCTAGCTTCAAGAAAAAGACAACTCTCTTATTAACATAAAGGGAGTGAATATTCTCATGAATGGCCAAGATTGCATCTAGAATTTGTCTTCTAGGAAATAAACCATTATTTTGTCTAGAAGTGAGCTCAAGGAACACCATTTTACATCTTAAAACAAAAATTTTAGAGAAAATTTTATATATAGAGTTTCAAATCTTGATAGGCCAAAAGTCCTGAAAAGAATTAACGAGCTAGATTTCTTGGGAATTAAAACTGTGAACACAAAATTGAGCTCTTTTAGAAGAGATTTAGCCCCAAAAAATTCTTTAACAGCTGCAATAATATCATTTGCCACAATATCCCAATGAATTCTAAAAAAGAACACAGAGAACCCATTATCCCTAGGAGCCTTATTTCCTTCAAAGGAGAAAACAATATCAAAAAATTCTTTTTTTAGAGAGAATCCTAGTGAGGATTTTATTAATTTCTAGAGAAATCTTAGAGGGAATTTCATTAAGAAATTACTGTTGAACTTCAACAACAAGACCCTAGTAATTAGACAATAGAGACAAGAAATAATCCATGGAAGTTTGTATAATCTCTTCCTCCTCCAGAAAAGTCAAACCATTAGACTTGATAAAATGAATTTTATTAGCCTAATGCTTAAGAGTGGTCATGTGAAAAAATTTAGTGTTCTAATTCCAGACTTTTTATCCACATAGATCTAAACATTTATTTCCACAATTATTCTTCCTTAGCAATAAGATCATGCATTTTATAAAGAACTGAGATTTATTGGTTAACAAGATCCCCACGAGCTTCCTGAAATTGAATTTATTCCCGAACATTATCAAATTCCTTCTTGAGGTTTTCCTTATGAGCAAAAATATGCACAAAAGAAGTTTGTTCCATTTTGTAACATTAGATTTAACAAATGCCAATGTTTTATCGACACAATACATAGAAGTACCTTGGATATCATCTGTCCACCAATCTCTAATCTTGAACTAAAGATCAAGATTAAAAGTCCACATTTTCTCAAATGTAAAAGGGAAAACTTTTTTCTGCATACTTTGTCAACCACCAAAGAGATGGGAAAGTGATCTAAGAAAATACATGTAAGAGAAGACAATCTGCAGTCAAATTGATTCAACCAATCATAAGGCACTAGACCTCTATCCAATCTCACTTTGATATTGTCATCCCCCATTCTTCTATTAGACTAGGTAAACAACACACCATGTAAGTCTAAGTTTAAAAGCCCCTGCAAGTTGATAAAGTCAAGTAGATCTTGACAACTATCCAATGTAATCAGAGTAGATAAAGTAAAGAAGATCTTGACAATTATATTGTAGTTTTATTCCAATTAATTTAAAATAATTAAATTAGTCAAGTAAGATCTTTGGGAGATTTGTGGTATTTTTAAAAATTTATTTATGAGTGGCTTTAATATAGCATTTCTTATTTTAGAGAAAAGTGACTTTTGATTGTAGAAAAGGAGTTCATTTCCACACTTTTTATTTGAGAAATTTGCATCTTGCTCCAAATTCAAATTGAGAAATTGATCTTTTTTCTTGTTGGGTTTGATTTACTGGCTAGATTTTGTGGGTATCATTCCACTGAGTTGGTACTAGGATTTCTTTTCTTTTGAAGCGATCTCATTCAATTTCACGGGGTCTTGAAGTGTCTCTTTTATTTTTCATTATTGTCACTATGTGAGATACATTTCCTTAAATCTCTTCGTTTTCTCAATTTAATCATTGATTGTGGGTCCCTTTTTGTTGTGGTATGAATACTATGATTTTCCCCACATGTTTGAATTAATTCCATTCTTTTTTGAGTTGTTGTTTGTTGTCATGTATTTGGAATTTTATAATGTGAAATCCATATAAGTTTATGATGATCATTTTTTTGTGTATGTTTTAAACTAGGATTTTATTGGATTAATATGTTGTTGGATGTCGAGAGACCAATGAGATTTCCCATTTTACTTGATTTAAAGTCTGAAGATTTAGTAAACTTTGATGGTTTGTCAATGATGACGACCTTTCGGACTAGATTTTAGTCTATAAATAAACTTTTTGATTTTTACATTTGGAGATTGTGACTGTGTCATATGTTTGTGGTATTTCTATATTTCTTGTGTGTTGATATCAGATCCACCTTGGAATCTATGCTCTTGATAATGAGGCCAACTAATTCTTCCCTTTTGCACGACAATGTAGCTGATTTTTCTTTTTGAATTTTTTATTCTAAATTTGACATTACATCTTGATTTTTTGATATAGGTGCTTGAGACCACATCACGAGTGTAATTTAATTATGCCTTGATGGGATCTTAGAGAGACTTGTGCTATTTGTTCAAGACCAAGTGAACTTATCATGCTTCATTTTGGTTATGACGTTGAGATTCTTTTCGTACTTTGTGATTTTATTATGTTGGTAGCACATTTTAACCCATTGTTGTAATGAGATGATCTTGTTTGGTGGCTGAGTAGTGGAGTAGAGTGATTCTCTAAGGAAGGCTGGGACACAAAGAGGCCACCAAGGTTGCCCTTGGTGAGTTCTTGCTAAAGTTAAAATTAAATAAATCAATGGGAAAACGTATATTTACAAGAATTAATTTCACTAGCTAGTTGTTTGGGGACATCGATCGAAGGTATTTTAGTTTTTGTCCATCTATTGATGTTAATCAAAGACAGAATATCTGGTTGTCTACAAACATTGATCAAAGATACAAACTTTGTCTAGCCATCTATGGATGTTGATTGAAGGCTCAATACCACATGGGCCGCCTCATGCCAGTTGATGACACGCCCAGTCTTAATTCTCTCCATCAAACCATTTTTTAGGTTTGAGTAGTTACCTTGTGCTTATATATGAATTTGCATCTTTCATTTTATGAGTTGCACTAGATTATGTCATGCCTTCCTAATTATTTACACGTGTATGGCATTGTATAAGCCTACTTCCTTTTGTGCATTATTCTTGCTTGGGATATGCGACTATCTCTATAAGAATAGTAGGGTGGGCTTGAGATCCACATGGTTATGTGGTGTGGCACATCAATAATGTAGATCAACGTAGAGGTGATGGACTAAATCTAGTAGCTACAATATCAAGCATGATGTACTCTTCTCTATCCTTTATTTTCTTCTTCTCTATCCTTTATTTTCTTCAATGTATATGATATTATAGACACCATATTTTGGTTTTTTATTCTTTCATTATTATATTGTTCACATCAAGTGATCACAACCTCAATCTTGTGTAACTGATCGTCCCTAGTGTAGAGCTAGATGCACTTTATCCATACATTGGGATAGCCTCTATCAAAGAAAGTTCAATTCGTTGCGAGGACAAGGCGTTGGAAAATTTAGCAGAACATTACTCATTATTTATTTTCCTATTGGTAAGGAAAGCACATTACAGGCACAGAAAATAATAAAGCAAAAGAAGTTGTTCCAAACTAGAACAAAGTGAAAGGGGATTTCGCTTTTACGTACTGCATGGAAAACATGTGTCGCTTAATAATTCAAGGAGGTTTCAGAGACAAGATGGATAATATTTTATAAAGTGACAAAGTATGAAGAGATTTTAATTTTTAATAATATTGAAATAAGTATGAAAAGATTTTCAATAACAGACTAGCCAGTTTATGCAAGAGCAAGGAAGCAAGATTGGGCCAAAAAACACTTGAGAAAGATGAATCCTGAAGTTTTCAATGCTGCCAAAGATGGCAATATTGATTATATTAAGAAATTATACAGGCTGAAACCGCGAGAACTGAGGGAAGTTACGTTTAGAGGCAATAGTGCCCTTCACATCGCTGCGAGGGAAGGGCATGCGGAGTTGCTTCAATGGATTCTACAAAATGGCTGTTGTAACTCTGGAGCTCGCAATGCTGATCTTAATACCCCGCTGCACGAAGCTGCTAAGCGGGGAAACGCTGAGATAATTACTACTCTTGTCCGCTCCAACAAGTGCGCAGCCGCTAAACGCAATCAGTTTGGAGAGTCGGCTCTGATAATTGCTTCGGAGCACGGTCACATGGAAGCAGTTAGGGTTTTGTTGGATGCCACGCCGGTATATATCATCCTCTGGCCAAGGGAGGACCACCAAACATGCCTCCACGTTGCTGCTTACGGACGGCATTTAGGTATCCCTCGCCTTCAAATCTATTCTGGGATTCTCATTTTTTAATGTATTTTATGTTTTTTTTTTGTTTTGAGGCTAGAACAATTTATGATAGTGCTATGATCATTCATGAGTAGTGGTTCATAAGAACTCATTTCTCATGAGAATAAATGAAACACTTAGTATTCATTGCATCTAGGTGATGCTCACAAAGGTGAAGAATTGATACTTCTTGGGAGGTCACCCATCCCAATATTACTCTAGTTCAAGCATGCTTAACCACATGGAATTTTCTTCCAAGTCTAAGCCCACTTTACAAATGGGGTTGCAAGCAAAGTGAGCTTAGCCTTGGAGGAAACTCCGTGGTTAAGCGTGCTTGAGCTGGAGTAGTACTAAGCTGGGTGACCTCGCAGGAAATCTAGGTGCTTCACCTCTGTGAGCATACCTAGATGCAATGAGTGCTAAGTGTTTCATTCATTCTCATGAGAGATGGGTTCTTGTGAGCCACTACTCATGAAACATGGGCCAATGAGTTTGACTCAAATACTACACACTTGAATCCTGATACCAATAGTACAATTTGATTTTCTGTAAAAAATATCTCCTAATTATCAATTTGAACAACTTAGTTTTGTAACATTATGTCTCTTTGAAATGGTTGTAATATGCTGATGTTAGTCTACTATTATTTCTGTTCTAGAAACTGTATTATGAGGGAGGATTCTCAAAACTGTTATTTTAGCATCATGTCTATGGGATGGGCATAATTTATGTTTTCCGCCTGTTTGGATGATTTATGTGAATCATCATTCCTAGCCTCAATTACCATGATCTTAACTTTGTTGTATAGCCTATACCTGTTACCTTTGTTTGCTTCCTATTATTTTCCATCTATTGATTTAAACATTAATGTGCTGCAGAGATAGTAAAGTTGATACTGTCTATTGATTTAAACATTAATGTGCTCCAGAGATAGTAAAGTTGATACTTCAGAGGCGTAGTTTCTGCAACATTTTGAAGGCCATTATGATTATGCGTGACATCCACGGTGCCACTCCATTGCATTTGGCTGTTCATGGTGGAAATGTAAAAATTGTGAGTGAAATTTTAAACACAAAATTGAGTTGGAGGATTTTCATTAATTTGTTTGACAAGAGCTTAATGACAAAGAAGGATAAGTTTGGAAGGTGTGCACTACATTTGGCAGCAATCATGGGTGATGAGGAGATGATGAGTGAATTCATATAAAAAAGGCCTTATTGTACTGAAATTCGTAGTAAAGGCCTTAAAACTGCGCTACACTTTCCTGTAGAACACAATCAGTTTGAGATAGTGCAGATGCTGCTCCCTCAAAACAAGACAGAAGAAATGGCAGAAGTAGTGAGATATGACCGAGACATTTCTGGAAATACACTGCTACACTTGGCCGTCATCAATGGAGGGGATCCAGAGGTTGGGAGTTCTATATATGTAGAGTTTTTTTTTCCTATGCAACCATTATGAATTTGATATCTTCATTCCTATTTTCTTTCCTTTCTAGTATAGTGAAATTATTAAAATAATATTATATATAGTTTGTGAAATCAGTTATGTGAAATTGCGTTTTCATCTTGTTATTTTAATTTCCACATAGAATATGGAGATTGATCTGAAATTAATTCACCATTGATTCCAAAATCTATACATAATAACACCATAAATTGTAGAAATCATATGCCACACACTATTAAGGACCATTTCTTGCTTACTGTGCAGCTTGTGGAATATCTTTTATCATTTGTAGATGTGAACGCTATCAACAATGAAGGACTTAGAGCAATTGACAATGTTGATCCTGCAGCTTTTGAAAATGAATCCAATTCAACGAAGATAAGAGCGATCGTCGAAGAGGTCGGAGAATCTCAAAGTTTTATAGGAAGTTGCAGACCTTCAAATTCAGTGCATTTCAAACGAGAAAGCAAGGGAATTGAAAGAATCATGGATGTGGACACTCTTGTGGCATCACTCATTTCAACCATCACATTTGCAGCCATTTTCGCTATGCCAGGTGGAATTGACGATAATGATAATGGAATTAATAGTAAGAGTGGACGAATTGCCCCTACACGTGGTCATAGTGGAGATATCTCCACACATAGTGGAGTTGCTCGACTGACATTGAACACTCGTTTTCAAGTTTTCTTGTTCTCTGATAGCCTTGAAATGTTTGCCTCCCTCACAGTTGTTATTGCCTGGTTATTTCGAGAACGGTTACAGACAAAGCTCATTGCAGATCGATCATTAATAGCCAATTTATCAGTTTTGAGCTTGGGGACTTCCGTAGTTTCCACCGGTCTTGCATTCTTGAGCGCAACCATCCTAATCACAATACCCTCTCCTAAATATGAGGATATAGAGAATCAGGGCAAATATAGATTGTTGTTATGGGGTGAGGTATTCACAGCGTTTTCTGCACCGGATATTCGAACCCGACTTAGGATGCAACATAAACAAGCCCTCATCCATATAATTCCACCTTTTGCTATTGTATTGGGAATTATTATTGGTTATGGATGTACTAAAGATTGAGAGGACAGTGGACAATATATTTTCTGTAAGCCTTCATTGGCTTAGTTCTAAAAATTGTGATTTTAAAATTGTTTCAAAGAATATATAATTATCGTACTATATATCCTTCAATTTACTTTTTTGAAAATATATTTATTAACATTAATGTAAATCGAATGAATAGTAATGTTATTGTATTGATGTAAATCGAATAGTAATCTTATTGTATTAATGTAATTTAGGCTTTGAAATTGGTTAAGTTTTAGCAACGTGCATTTTATGATTAGAGTGGAAAATAAAGCCTCGAACTACAATTAGACAATCGAGTTGGGATTTAATGTATTTATTGAAGTAAATACCAATCTTTTTATTGTGTATTGATATATATGTGAATCATTTTTTTTTAATAGGTTTAGAGGCTAAAAAGAGATTGATATTGTTGGTAAGACCTAAACCTATATTATTTAATTAAGAACATTATAATGAATAGTTATATTATAAAGTTATATTTATAAAAATATTTTGTTGCTCATCTTTAAATTGAGGTAAATGAGAAAAAATATTACAAGGTTTATATTTTGATAAATTCAGTGCAATATCAATTTGACGTTTTGCTAACACATAGATTTACAAAGATTAAATGTGTTTATTTATACATATATTTACAGATAAAATATTAACTTATTAAAAGCAATTTAAATATAGTTTGTATGTCTCAAATCAAACATAAGAATGTATATAGCTGCCCATGTAAATATAATGTTTTTATTTATATACTCCATTATAACATATTCCCTCTCTTACTAAAGCATTGCCCCTATTTTGACTGCTTTCAACTCCTTCGATAATTATCTAGGTTCAACATCTCCTCTATGCTTAAAACCAAAATGTAGTGTTGCTATTCTCATGTATATAGAAACATATTGATAGGAAAAATTAAAAGCCTTTTGAGAGGGTAATGTCAACGGATGCATATGTGGATACGTAGATTTTCCATCTATATTTCCAAAATAACAATCTTATCACTGTCCAGTATCATACTATATCTGACACATAATAAAAGCTACATATATTGATATATTGTTGAAAAATAAATTAGTCATCTGCCACGTACTGTTACCACCGACCAGATCCAAGTCAAACTAAGCAATTAATTAAGAATTCCAACACAATCCATACGATTCTAGAACATATTCTAGAGCATTCTAAAGACCTCTATTTAAAGAGGCAGGAGGCAGTTGTAATGGTTTGAGTATCATATCTTTAGGTGATCATTTGTGATCAATAGAGCTCCTCTGTGTGTTTCTCTATGTGCTCTGTTTTTCAATTTGGTGTCAGAGCCATAACGTTCAGAATCGTGAGTTTGAGGAATGGTGAGCAACATCATGCAAGTGAGTGAGGGCAAGAGTAGAGTAGAAATGTCGTGTTTCAGAGGAAGTCATTTTAGTTTAGTTGAGCTGCTTGAAGTTGCAGATCAAGAAGAAATTGTTATTAGCAGATCACTCAATGTTGTTGCAGCCAAAAAGTATAAAAAAGTTTGTCTCTTTTGTTTTTGTGTGTTTCTTTTCTTATTGTGCTGCGAAGTTGATATTTCCTTGAGCTGGTATGCGTGGGTTTTTCAGACCAATGATTTCCGATGATTAGTGGTTCTTTTTCAGATCAAGGTCTTGTTTTTCACTGTCTTGCTTTCCGTTTTATCAAAGGTGTTTTTGAAGACATCCAGCCACCTTCGAGCATAGTTTGGAGTTTTTCATGTGCCCCTTTTAGTTTCTTCCTCTTGTTTCACAGTAGCACTTCATCATCCTCCATGAATTTTTGTGGCCTTCCTCTCCTATCAAAAATTTCTTCACCCTTGCCCGATGCTCCGTGATTCATTCCACCAATTTATCCCTCCCTTATTCAATATTTGTCAGGTACATTGCCCTTTTCTCAAGAGAATCCTTGAAAGACTGGTCTTCAATTACATCCTATAATTTGGAAGCTGCCAATTCAAGTGGAAAAGAAACTTGAGCTCCAATGACGTAAACCATCTCAAAGGGGGTCATGCCAATCGCCATCTTGGGCATAATCTGATCCTCCCACAATCCCTCATATAACTTATTATGCTAATCCCGAGCGTTATCATGTACTAATTTCTTCATAATGGTGATCATATTCTTTTTCCGACTCTTCCTGCCCGTTGCCTTGTGGAAAATAAAGATAAAGAATGCGCAAGAATAATATTGTTCTCATAACAAAACATCATTATGTGTTCAGAAGATAAATATGTGGAATTATTCATGAATATCTTCTGTGGGACTCAAAATCGCACCAGAAAGTAATTTTTAAGGAAATCACAAACCACTTGGGAATTAGACTTCTTCGTGGCTATAGGCTCCATGCATTTAGTAAAGTATTTTGTCGTAGACAATATGTACACATGCCTAGCACTTGACGGAGGGTTTAGAGGTCCTATGAAATCAAAGGCCCCACTTCTTAAAGGGTTCATCGATCACCACTTGTCTCTGAGGGAGAGTTGCATCATTAAACATGCCCGACCAGTAAAAATAATTTCTGAGGATTTTAAAAGCAGTGACTGATGAAGAGAAATGTCCACCGCATGCTTCTTCATGTAGAGTTTTGAGGAGCTTCTATTTTTTATCCTTATCTACACATCTCATAAATGTGCCATCTAGACCTCTCTTGTACACGACATCTTGAGATATTACATATTTTGATGCCTTGAGTCTTAAATTTATCTTTTCTTTTGGTGTGAGATGTTTAGGATAATCACCATAGGTTAAATAATGGGCTATATCAGAAAACCATGGTTCCTGGAGGCTGACCAGTAGTACTATGGGTTATTCTTTGTCCTCTTTGCCTTCACTAAGGTCATTTTCAGATATCCTTTTACATAAGCCTTGGTCCCTCACTAACTTAGTGGGCTTGATTGTCAGATCGTACTTCTGGATCTTTGCTACCCAAGTCACCCTTTTAATCACTCCAACTTCCTGTTGTGTCAATATACTCTTTACCATTGAGTCAGGTACATACACCACTCAATGGGAATGTAAAATGTAATATATAAAGTGTTTTACCACTTTAACAATCACAAAGGCCAATTTATCAATCAATAAATATTTCAATTTATACTTCTTGGGAAAAATGCTCATGAACACAATGGGAGCCTCATACCCATCTTCATTCTTTTGAACTAGGATACCCGACAGAGTATGTTTGGAGGCACTATAATAAACAATGAAATCTCTTTTGAAATCGAGATTGACTAAAGTGGGTGCATTACCTATAGTATTTTTTATATCATCAAAAGATTTCTTCCCTTCTTCCTTCCATTTGAATATTGTTTTTCACTCATCATATCCATGATATGCTTGGTAATTTTGGAAAAATCAGGTACAAATCTTCTTAAGAAATTTATTTGACCAAAGAACAGTCTCACTCAACTTCAACTTAGGAGTAAGCTCAACTATTGTATTGCTTTCACACATTCAGGGTCTATTTTTATGCCATCTTTAGAGACTATATGGCTGAGAAACTTTCCTTATGTCACACAAAAGATTGATTTCTTGGGGTTTAAGGATATGCAATGATCCCTACACCTGTGCAACACAGTTTTTAGATCCTTAAAATGATTCTTTCTCCTCTTTTAAAAACTATTAAATCAGCAAAATATATCATAATTATTCTATTTTTTTGTTCTCTAAAGGATGAGAATCCATTTCCTGTTGAAAGGTCACCCTAGCATTAACCAAACTGAAAGGCATTCTATTATAAGAGAATATCCCCCACTGTGTGATAAACGTTGTTTTGTGTTGGTCATGTTTGGTAACGCTTATCTGGTTGTAACTAGAAAAGACATCAGACATCGACATCATTTTTGAATCTGCAATAGTTTGAAGTACATGATCAATCAAAGGGAGATCATAGTTATTCTTCAGATTGGCTTGGTTTAAGTTGCGGAAATCCACGCAGATCCTAATTTTTACATTCTTCTTTCTAACAGAAACAATATTGGCTATCCATGTGGAGTGATGAATAAGATATTGATTATAGTCCAACATATTTTCAACCTCTTTAAAACTAGCCTCAGACACCTTGGGATTATATTTTTGTAATTTCTATCGAACGGGAGAAGTGTCTGGCTTTAGGGGAATACAATGTTGAAATTGGCCACCTCTAAAATCTTTGAGATGACCATAATTACAAGCAAAAATATGTTTATATTCTCTAAGTAACTTAGTGATCTTGCGCTTCTCCTCAAGGGAACAACTTCTACCAATGGAAATTCATTTGGGATCAGCTTCATCACCAATATTTATCTTATCACATCTCCCTTGCTTCTCCAGATTGAGTACTCCTCCTATTCTAATATTTTATCTTCCCGAGTGAGCAATTGTTTTAGTGTACTAATCCTTTCAGGATTTTTTTAGTCTTTAATTGAATTATTCCACTGTCATCTATGATTCCTTGATCTTGACAAACTTCTTTGCAAGAATTTTCTGACCCTTAAATATATGACCTTGCAAATTCCTAGGAATTGGCCATAAAATCCTTAATCTGAGAATCTCCTTCAAACACCTTCTAATGCTCAACATTATCGGGAATCTTGGTCTGTAGTTAATTTCCATGTGATAGGTGTCTTTCTTAAAATCTATACAAGACAACAAAAAATAGGCAGAGAAAGCCAGAGAATTAGCTCTAGAATTCATACTTCTCGGGATAGCCTCTATTGAGAACACATCAAAGTCTTCTCACTCATTCTATACTATATTTTGATAATGCTTCATCCATTCATTCTTCACTACAAACAAACCTCTGACTTGCTTCACAATTAACTCTCCATCTCCTTTTGCAGCAAGCATATTAATGCCTCTCATTTTGTATTCTTGTAATCACATAAGTAAGGCTTCATACTTATAAGTATTATTGGTATTTTTGAAATCAAGCTTATAGGAATGAGTATGTTCACCTTGCAGTGATGTTAAGACTACTCCCACTCCAGACCCAATGTTTGAGAAATTTCCATCAAATTCCATACTCCATGGACCATGTTCAACTCTTGGTGGTTCGAAAGATTCTCCTTGTCCTTCACCAGGTAAAATAAGGTAGTTCCCAAACTGACTTTCTTCATACACAATCTGAGCTTTTGTATTATCATAGGGAAAACCGTATACTTATTCTTATCCTTCAGTTGGAGCTTGACTTTCTTTTTGCCAACAGAAATCACTACCTCTAACCAATCCATCTTTATTTCACCTCCCAAATCCTTGCAAAAATTTCTCCTAAGAAGCATCCCATAACTCGATGGTATATATGCCACCAATGGGTGATCACATAATAGTGGGTTACACTTTTTTTCTAAACAAACATTGAAGTCTACATTTTGAATAAAAAATTTAGATTCAGATGCATATTGTCGTTAAACTGTTTGAAATCGGAAGATGAAGTAAACTAGTCTTTTAGGATTTTCTGTCTATATA
>MU227899.1:191778-208841 GCA_018584345.1 Thuja plicata
ACATATATGAAAAACAATAAATAATGCAAATTGAAAATAAAAAAACAATAAAAAAAACAAAACTAAAAATAAAAATCCTAAGAAAATGACGTTTGCCAATCGGAAGCCCCGCCAAAACTTTCACCCACACTGAAACTATGGAAGTGAAAGTAAAAGTTTGGACGGGCTTAAAAACCCCACCAAAACTTCACTTTCAAACTTTCAATCGAAAGTAACTTTTGATTGAAAGTACAACATTTTAGTACTTTCGATCAGAAGTTTCCCACTTATGATCGAAAGTTATGGTCACTTACGATCGAAAGTGTGTCGGTTGTAGATTTTGTGGATTGCACTTTTCAGGATGAATTTGTTCCTCCGAAAAAGTGTAACCCACTATTGTGGGTTCACCCCAATATTGTCAATTTAAGCCTCTTGTTAGGATAGGTTGCTAAAACCGCTTGGGCATCCTTTACCTGTCCAATCAAAGTAACCTGCTTCCCATCCATTGAGTAGAATCTCCCAGAGGTCCTAGTCAAGGTTAAACCTAGAGCTTTTGTAATAGAGGAGGGGATAATGTTATCTGAGGCTCCATAATTAATTATATAGTTGCTCAATTTATGACCTTTGAGAAGTAAGGACACATAGAAGGGATTGGGTTCCTTTTCAATCAATTCTGATGCTTCACCTAAGGTATTAGATGTAGGTTCCATCACATCATGGGATAAATCAGAGGCAAATATGGGCAAGTTAGAGAACATAGGTTCATTTTCAACCAAATGTTGCTTGCCAAATGACTCTTGGACTCTATGCCCCCTCACATACTCTATAAATTTATTGAGTTCTTTAGGATTAAAAGCCTTAGATACTCAACAGGTTAAATTTGAATAGTAGAAGACTTAAAAAATTCTACAATGTCAAAAGCATAAGAATATGAAGGGTATGTGCAGGATCATGGTATGCCAAAAATTAGCCATGTGAAAAAATGAGTTTTTACTCATCCAAAAGTGCACTAAATAGTGTGTTGACTTTTTAGTAGGCTTAGTTGTTAGAACACCTGGCCAACCTAAAATCCAAAACACAAGCCTAATCAGATATCCGATAGTATCGGATATTCAATTTTATATTGGATATCCAATTTTTGCTAGTAAAACTTATTTAGTCCTGCATGCTACGTTTCTCAATTTTCATTGTGAAAATGTGAAACACAGCCTAGGGGTTTTGCATATCCGTTCTAATCGCATATCAGATTTTCCTATTTATCATTTCTCTCCAAATTCAATAGGCATGTTAAATTTTTAAGTTGTTTTTTTTTTAATTTTTTGTTTTTAATTGAAATTTGTAGGTTTTTTTTATAAAAACTAGGATTTAATTGATATTATTTATTATTATTTTTAATTGATTATAATTGCATATTTGGTTTTTACTGTAATCAGACATGGAGTCAAACCAGCCAGAAAAGCCTCCCAATGATCCCTCAAAAAATCTGGAACCACCTCCAAACAACCCACAACCACTTGAAAATAATCCCTCACCTTCAGCAGACCAACCAATGTAAAATCCTCAACCTTTAGAGGATCTTATAGGAGACAATCTAAATCAGCTTAGAATATTTTAGACTACACATGCCAATATCCACACATTGCGCCCCATGTTTTCCATGCTAAATTCCATTATTTAAAATATGGAGAAACTTACAGAACAACATAATGATGCGCTTCTTTAGTGTGATTCCATGCACACTAAGTTTTACTACGAGCTTGATTATAATCAAATTATGAACCAAACTATAAAAATACATGACATATGTAACTTTTTGGTGGATCCCAAAACCAGATTAAAAGTTGACCCTAGAAAGCCTACGTTGTCAATTAAATGGTGCACAAATGACGCAATGTGTGACCACTTTTGGGACCACTGGTGTGTGGTTTTTGATAGACCACCCCACAACAATTTGGATATCCCATTATATTTTTTAACAAAATTGTATGCTGAATTTGTGCTTGGTCACAAGGTAAATTATTGGAGCATGAGACCGAACTAGGGCATAGGCTTAGGCGCTCCTCGGGACAGGCCATGGGCACACCAGGTGTAATCTCATATATATGTCCCCCCACCCTGGTGTAATAGCACCTAAAGAAATAGGGTGAAAGACCCTTATGAACTCTTAGATTAGTTTTGTTGGTTTGTAAAGTGTTTTGTTCATTCATTCTTGTAATGACCGAGTGGAAAATGGGTCAAGCTGATGAACAAACACTCTAGTTGCTTAGTTGGTTTCTTTCAGCTGTGTGTGTGTGTGTGAGGTAGTTTGCATGCATTTGGAAATCCAACCAAGGCATCAAGAACCTTTCATAAAGTTGCTTGGTTAACACTAATGCTCGGTTAATAGTGATTCTCGGTTAACACTAATGCTCAGTTAACATTGACGCTCGGTTAACATTGACACTTGGTTAACACTGACGCTCGATTAACACTAGTGCTCGGTTAACACTGGAGCTCAGTTAACACTGGTGCTCAGTTTCTCTTTACTATTTCTTGGTAAATTCAGTCGTAATGGCCCAGGAAAAGTGGATCTTGTCTTTAATGGACAGTATGGATAGTTGTAACGGTTCCTGAAGAGATGCTTGCGATTGAGTGGGAATTTAGGGTTGTTCCAATGGTAGGATGGTTAATAATGACATCTCAAGCCTTCATTTAGAGAGTAGTAGAGGTTGCAAAAAGGAGAAGTTACAAAAAGTACCAAAGTTGTAGGTTATTGTATTGTTTTGTTTTGTTTCCAGTAATGAGAAGTTGCAGATTGTGTGTTTAGTGAATATCAAGCCTTGTTGTTCATTTTGCATGCTAGTAGATTAGCTTACTTTATTTCTATTTTTCAAGTTGTTAGTTCTTCACCATTCTGGGTTGTAAATAGTAATGGCCCCTCGAGATTCCTAAGTCCATGGTGAAAATCATGTGTTGGGATGGAACTCGAGAGGAGCCCTTGTACACAGTTTCCTCTTTTTTTTTGGTAGGAGAAGAAACAGTTATGAGTATGGATATCTTACCCTAGGCGAGCTCGATAATAGTCCGGCTAGGGAAAATATAGAGAGCAATGTTTTGAAAATATTGATTGAGTGAGTATAATGAATCTATTTGTGTAGGTTCAGTGAGGAAGATGAATAACATGTTGATGGGGACCGATTCTTGAAGGGGAGGTAAAGCTAATAGTGAATTACCTCATTTTAGGGTTGTGAATACCCTAAGAGATCTAGGATAAATATCTCAGAGCAGAGCCAAGCTGACTCTGTAGTAGAAAAGAGACTCCAGTCCCACATTAGATTGGTATCAGAGCCCTAAAAGATTTGGGTGTGTGTTGTTTGGATATTATCTATAGGAACGTCTGTCGACTCATCTAAGATGGTGACCAACGTGGAACTCACAAAAGACGTGGAAGAGAAAAGAGAGGAGAATAGACTCCTAAAGGAACAGGTGGCCAAAATGGAAACTAAGTTGGAAGAAGTGCACCTTAGGACTGCAGCAGTCAGTGAATGGATGAGAGAAGCTGATGGAAAGCAGTGGCCGAGGAAGATATTATACCAGAACCAGAACCTGTGCTTCAAGAAGAGCCATTCTTGAAAGCATTGAAGGCAATGAGTATTAATTCCTTAGAAGGTGTGCCTCTATTTAGTGGAAAGATGGAACCAGAGTTAGTCATGGAATTGATAGAAGGTATTGAAAATCACTTTGACTATGATAATGTGACCGATGCTTAGAAAGTATGAATAGCCAAAACAAGATTGAGAGGAATTTCTCTCACTTGGTGGAAGTTTGTCCAATATGAAAGGAATAAAGAAGGAAAGAACACCATAACCAGTTGGAAAGGTATGGTGGCAAGATGAAGGAAAATTACCTTCCTAATGATTATGAAGTGCAATTGCATAAAAAGAGACAGAATCTGAGACAAAAAGATTTAGAAGTCAGTGCCTACATACAAGAGTTTCACAAGCTATGCTTAAGGTCGCATGTGATGGAAGAAGAAAGCCGGAAAGTGGCTAGGTACCTGAATGGTCTCAAGTGGAGTATCCAAGAGGAAATTAGTCTCTTAAACCCTAAGACTGTACACCAATGTTACCAGCTAGCCCTCAAGGTGGAGGAAAAATTCAAGAAGAAGCAAGATTCAAATAGCAGAGGAAGAGGAAGAGACATCAGAGATCATAGAGGAGGATATGGAGGAAGAAATCACAGTGAGTCCAAACTCACTAAGAATCAAGGAGAATCTAGTAACACAAGAGGTGGTTATAACCAAGGAAGAGGTTCAAGTAGTAGTTCAAGGGGAATAACTAATAACCAAGGAAGATGATCTTATTTCTCTTCAAAGAAGTGTTACAATTGTCAGCAATTTGGGCATCCTGCACATCGGTGTCCTGAGAATATTTCTACATCACAAGGAGGAGAAAGGAGAGTCCACTATGTGCAAGAAGAGTCTTCTAGAAATAAGACAATAGAAGTTGCACTAGATTCTGAGAATGGAGAGAATCTAATGAGTCGCAGAGCACTCATCAAAGAACCCTGCAAAGAAGAGACAAGCCAAAGAAGATCTTTATTTCAAATCAAATGAAAGGTACTCAGTAAGGTCTATAAAGTTATCATAGATTCAAGTTCTACTGATAACATTTTTTCTTTAGAAGCCATTGAAAAGTTAAAGTTGAAAATAATTCCTCATACTAATCCTTATAGGGTTACTTGTCTGAATAAAGATCAACATGTATTAGTTAATGAACAAGCTTGGGTAGAATTTTCCATAGGGATATATAAGGACCAAGTGTTGTGTGATATACTTCCCATGGATGCTTGTCATCTATTATTGGGTAGACCTTGGTAGGTTGATAGAGTTGCACTACATGATGGAGCTAAGAACTCCTATTCATTTAAGAAAGATGGAGTAATCTTGAAGATTCAGTCAATCTTGGAAAAAGGTGAAGTGAAGAAAGAGGGTCCTAACATATTGTTAGTATGTGAGAAAGAGTTATTACAAACATTGGAGGAAGAAGATGGAGTAGGGTTTGATTTGTTTCTAAAGCCAAAGAATGATAAAGGGGATAATAAGGAAGAGTTACCCTTAGAATTGAAAGAGTTATTGATTCAATACCAAGACATCATTAGTTATGGTCAACCAGCTAGTCTACCACCTGAGAGATCCATTAGTCATTAAATTTTCTTCATCCCAAGAGCCTCACTTCCCAATAAAGCTCCCTATAAAATGACTCCACAACAAAATGCAGAGATAGCCAACCAAATTCAAGAGTTTCTTGATCAAGGACTGATTAGAAGGAGCATAAGTCCATGTGTTGTTCCCATAGTCCTAGCCCCAAAGAAGAATGGTACTTGGAGGATATGTACAGATTTTAGGGCCATAAATAGGATTACCATTCGGTATAGATTTCCAATCCCTAGGATAGAGGATTTGATGGATTATCTAGGGCGAGCTAAGTATTAATCCAAGATAGATATTAAGAGTGGGTATCATCAGATAAGAATCAAAGGTCCAAATGAGTGGAAGACTACTTTTAAGACTACTGAGGGACTCTATGAGTGGCTTGTTATGCCTTTTGGGTTATCAAATGCCCCGAGCACATTTATTAGATTAATGAATGAGGTGTTGAAAGAATTCATTGGAAAATGGGTTGTAGTGTACTTAGATGACATTTTAGTGTTCAGTAAAATCAAGGAGGATCATCTCAGACATCTACAAATGGTGATGCAAATATTGCATGAAGAGAAGTTGGCAATCAACTTGGAGAAGAGTGAGTTCATGAAGCAAGAAATTGTATACTTGGGTTTTGTTATCTCAAAAGGTAACTTGAAGATGGATATCAGTAAGGTGGAAGAAATTTTGAATTGGCCTACACCTAAGTCAGCTATAGAAGTAAGAAGCTTCTATGGATTAGCACAGTTCTACAAGAAGTTCATCAGGCAATTTAGTGAAATCAGTGCACCTATTTTAGATACCATAAAAGGAGGTATGAAAGCAAAGTTCCAATGGAATGAGTAGGCTGATAAAGGATTTGGGGATTTAAAGAGAAGGATAGAAACTCAACCTACTCTTACACTTCCCGGCTTTGATAATTTTTTTACTATGGAATGTGATGCAAGCAATGTTGTCATAGGTACAATTTTGAGTCAAGAGGGAAAACCAGTAGCTTTTCATAGCAAAAATCTGAATGGTCCAAAGAGGAAGTATTCCTCATATTATTTGGAGATGTATGTGCTAGTACAAGAACTAAGGAAATTGAGACATTATCTCCTTCCTAAAGAATTTGTAGTCTTTACCGACAATTAGGCTTTAAGTTTTCTGAATTCTCAAGACAAACTAAGCCATAAGCATATGAAATGGGTAGAGTACATTTAAGCCTACACCTATACCATCAAGCACAAGAAGGGAGTAAAAAACAAGGTAGCATATGCATTGAGTAGAATCTTTCTCACGGTGCAAGATATTCAGTTAAGAAGCATTGGTATAGACAACTTCAAGGATCTGTATTCAAGAGCATACAAGGTATGTCAAGATTTTCAGAATCACTTTCATAGTTAGTATTCTGATTTCACCCTACAAGAAGGTCTTCTATTTAAAGGAGGATGACTTTGTGTACCGAAAGGTTCAATTAGGGAGAACTTATTACAAGAGAAGCATAATAGTTAAATGAGTGGACATTTTGGGGTGCATAAAAGCTTAGAATTGGTGCAACGGTACTACTATTGGCCAAGAATGAACAAAGATGTTCAGAAGTATGTAGAGACTTGCATAGTTTGTCAAAAGGCCATGGGCACTTAATCAAATGCAGGATTGTATCAACCACTTCCAATCCAAAACAAACCTTGGGAGTGTATCAGCATGGATTTTGTGGTTGGACTTCCTAAGACCAAGCTAGGAATGGACATTATTTTTGTGATTATGGATAGATTCAGCAAGATGGGTCACTTTGTGCCATGCAAGACCACACATGATGCATTCTATATAGCACATATTTTCTTCAGAGAAGAAGTGAGGATACATGGATTAGCTTTGAGTATTGTATCAGACTGAGACTCTAAGTTTATGAGTCATTTCTGGAAAACCTTATGGCAAAAAATTGGTACAAATCTTTCCTTTAGCTTATCATATCACCCACAAACCGATGGTCAAACTGAAGTGGTGAACCAAAGTTTAGGAAATATTTTTAGATGTCTCACAAAATAATATGGATAGTCATAGGATCAGTTACTTGCATAGGCAGAGTTTGCCTATAATGATACAGTTAATAGATCCATTGGAAAAATCCCTTTTGCAATAGTATATGAGATTCATCGCAGGGGTATATGTGAACTCAGGGATCTTGAAAACAATGTAGAGAAGAGTGGTTATGCTAAAGATTTTGCTCAGTCCATGAAAGAAGTCCATGATTGTGAAGAAGACATTAGTGGAGAGTACAACTCACACCAAGCAGAAGGCAGATGAAAGGAAAGGGGATGTTCAGTTTCAAGTTGGAGATTTGGTCATGGTGCACCTAAACAAAGCATGATTGCAAAAAGGTTTCCCAAGTAGGCTTTAGATGAGAAAGATAGGCCCTTGTGCAATTTTGGTGAAGTATGGGTCTAATGCTTAAAAGGTTGACCTTCCTACTGATATAGGTTTATCTCCAGTCTTTAATGTGGTAGATCTGGTGTCCTACAAGGGACCAATTCTAGAAGAAGATCCTGATTTAATAGTAATAATAAAGGATCTCAAGGTACTAAAAATTCCAATAGCCCCAAAGCCAAGAGAAGAGAAGATTCTGAATTCAAGAGTTTCCGAGAAGACTAGAACAAAGACATGCATGGAGCATCTAGTCAAGTGGCAAGGACAAGCTGATTCTGAAGCCACATGGGTGCAGGAGACCGAGTTCAAGAAGTTGGACATTGACGCCGACCTGATCCAATCACCTGGAAGTTGATTGCTCTCTGTTGGGGGAGTATGGTGCAGGAACACCTAAATAACTAGGGTGAAAGACCCTTATGAACTCTTAGATTAGTTTTATTGGTTTGTAAAGTATTTTTTTCATTCATTCTTGTAATGACCGAGTGGAAAAATGGGTCAAGCTGATGAACAAACACTCTAGTTTCTTAGTTGGTTTCTTTCAGTTGTGTGTGTGTGAGGTAGTTTGTAAGCCTCTATAAATCAAACCATGGCATCAGGAACCTTTCATAGAGCTGTTCGGTTAACACTGATGCTCAGTTAACACTAATGATCAGTTAACACTGATGCTCGATTAACACTGATGCTCAGTTAACACTAACACTCAGTTAACACTCGCTTGGTTAACACTGACCCTTGGTTAACACTGACACTTGGTTAACACTAGAGCTCGGTTAACACTAGCACTCGGTTAACACTGGCACTCGATTAACACTGGAGCTCGGTTAACACTGGTGCTCAGTTTATCTTTACTGTTGCTTAGTAAATTCAATCATAACAGCCCGTGAAAAGTGGATCTTGTCTTTAATAGATAGTATGGCCAGTTTTAATAGTTCTTGAAGAGATGCTTGTGATTGAGTGGGAAATTAGGGTTGTTCCAATGATAGGATGGTAAATAATGACATCCCAAACCTTCATTTAGAGAGTAGTAGAGGTTGCAAAAAGGAGAAGTTACAGAAAGTACTAGAGTTCCAAATTATTGTATTGTTTTGTTTTATATCCAGTAATGAGAAGTTGCAGACTATGTGTTTAGTGAATATCAAGCCTTGTTGTTCATTTTGCATGCTAGTAGATTAGCTTACTTTATTTATATTTTGCAAGTTGTTAGTTCTTCACCCATTATGGGTTGTAAATAGTAATGGCCCCTTGAGATTCCCGAGTCCATGGTGAAAATCATGTGTTAGGATGGAATTTGAGAGGAGCCCTTGTACATAGTTTCCTTTTTGTTTTTGGTAGGAGAAGCAACAGTTACGAGTCTGGATATCTTATCCTAGGCGAGCTTGGTAATAGTCTGGCTAGGGAAAAGACTAAGAGAAATGTTCTAAAAACATTGATTGAGTGAGCAGAATGAATCTATTTGTGTAGGTTCAGTGTGGAAGATGAATAACATGTCGATGGGGACCAAGACTTGAAGGTGAGGTAAATCTGATAGTGACTTACCTTAGTTTAGGGTTGTGAATACCCTAAGAGATCTAGGAGAAAGATCATAGAGCAGAGCCAAGCTGACTCTATAGCAGAAACAAGACTCCAGTCCCATATCACACCCCCCCAAGATTTCACCACCTCCTATAATGTAGCATCCTCATATATTATTTCTGAGGCTGGCTCATAGACTATTCGAGCCATTCACACCTTGATTGATCTATTGGTTAGGCAGAGTACAACATTGTTTCCTCCTTTTGATGATGATTCTAGCCCTTCCACATCCTCCATGAGCTCACGTGTTGTGTGCCCCACACTTGAATTATGTGCAAGAATATGTGCTTGGGTACCCTAAATGATAGTATGCATATACCTACGTCTTTGAGGTGGATGATACTACACAACACACTATAGGCATTGAATCACCTCATGGAGATGTGCATCATAGGAGAGACGAGGAGGGGCATGCAAAGCCATGGACTCCTACTGTTATGGTAAGAGTAAACAATTAACTTGTCACATTGTATTTAAGTTTAAAGGTTCATATTTTTAGTAGAATTTTCTTAAAATGATTACCCATTTATGTGTTTTTATGTGTTCCATTTATGTTCAGTTGATGATAGAGGAGGAGATGGCACTGGTGGAGAGGTCCATGCTTTTGGCCATTTCATTTGGCCTTGACACTTCCACGGTACATACATTTTAATGTACTCATTGGTTTTTATATAATAGTATATACATGTGTTTTCTAATTTTTATGATCATCTTATTACATAGTGATGCAAGTTTCACCAGCTGCAACTGGGGGAAATGTGAGGGGGATCAGGGGTGAGGCGTTGACAAGTGTACATTAATTAAGTATTTTAGATGGTTTATGCATACATGTATACTTGTCACTTGTGCGTACTCATTTTTAAATTACATGGTTAATTTGATAGAGGGTGGTGTCTGATGATGTCGTGAGATCAGTTCACCACGATAGAGTCATGGGCATCTCAATTCGCATTGATAGCCCCATGGTACATATATTTCTAAATTTATTCGTTTGTATTTTACTATCAAGTATATATAATACAATGAATTCATGATTGTATCAAGTAATTGTTTGACATTTGTAGGTCACCCCTAGTTTGAGAGAGGTACAATGCCAAGGGTTTTTATCGTTGATAACCCAACCGAAATTTTGTGAAGAAAGTTCAACAAATGTAAGTTATAATGTTAATTTAATTATTTAAAAATATATATATATTTTTACCAAGGATTCAACATTAAATAGTATAACTCATAGATCAATCTCATTTTCGCAAACGTATACAGGTTGAAGTCAACATTGGTGGCATTGTCCCTTCGCTACCAAGGACATATGTTAGGACTCCTGATGGCACGAGGAGACAGAGAGGTGAGGTACATGAGAATTCAATTCTAAAATTTGTTTATTTATTATTGTTGACTATGATTTTGAATTTTTATTTTTGATTTCTAGAAACCATATAAATTAAGTAATCTAACTTGGGGTTTCACTTTTGTTTTTTAATGCAGGATCGATCAAAGCCAAAGAGTACTTTGAAGAGGCTCTATTTTGATGATCCACCATTAGAATAGGATGTCCTAGAAATTTTTGTAGTTGTTTCTTATTTTGAGATGCCATATGGCACATTTTGAGATGGCATATGCCACATCGTAAAGATTCTGAGATGGCATGTGCCACATTTTGTACAAAACAATTTCATATATACATATCTACATTGTCATTTCTGGTTATTTTATGTTTTTCATGTGTTCTACGTATGTATCATTTCCATATTGTATCTTTGACATGTATTTTATATATGTATCATTTTCATACTATATATTTGTCATGTGTTGTATGTCATCTTCTTTTGATAATATATTAAAAGAATGAACAAGATAAAATAGAAACATGTCTAACTTCCGATATACATAATATGATTCAATTCCCTTCATTCATTAAGATACCATGAATAAAGATCCATGGTCCTCAAGAAAAAAGGTGGATATTTCAACCTGCAAATACATTCGCAACTTCTACCCATTTGGTCAATTATTTCAAGTTTTATGTATAGCCATTTGACAATAATATCCTATAACAAAAATTTTTTGATGTCAAGGTTCATTTCAAATACAAAATATAATTTCTATCTATAGATATTTAGTAAAACATATTTTTTTACTAGGGCCATAAACCCACCCACCTTTTCCTATTATTGACAAGGTATGTTCAATTGAAAGGGATCTATTTGAATCAATTTTCCAAAAAAGATACCTTTATCTGGCTCAAAACTTCCACATTAGAAGGTAAGAAAATATTTTAGGTACTTACAACAAACTCTAAGGTTAGTGGAGAAAAGATATCAGAGAAGATAAAAACAAGTAGCAAACGAGACTCCCTTAGTGCAAACTATAAGCCAAAGCCCAATTGGAAGTAGAAACAAGAGTTAGAGTGTAAGTTGGAATCATGGTTGAAAGAAAAGGAAAAAAAAACATTCAACCCGCTATGAACAAGCATACGAAGAAAGTATGGGTGGAGATAGTTAGACATCTTCCCATACTTTAAAAAGCATGTGTTGATCTTACAAACCAATTTCATATTAAAGAAATAATTGAGTTCCCTGGGGAAATAGAATCAGAGGATTTTCTAGCAAATGAAGATTAAGAATCATACAAGAGAAAGTTTTAATGCATCAAAGAATTTCTCAACAAAAAGGAAGACAAACCCACACCTAAGACACATGGATTGAAAATTAGGGTGGATAGAAGAGAGTTTGAAGGTTGTGTTCAAAATTTCCCAAAGAGCAAATGAATTCCTTGACCAAAACTACCTCAGGAAAATATTTCAAACACTACACCCAAAATCAAATGATTCTGACCTCTCAAAAAAGTTGTAGCATCAAGAGGTAGTAACAACCTAAATTTAGTAGAGATGGATCTAAAGACCCCTTAATATATTGCAACACATGTATTACAACATGGATGCCAAATGGACAAATAGACAAATGGACAAATGGACCAATAATATTAGTTAATGTGTTTTGTAGCTACACTATGAGGAGTAGTCATATATTGTTATGAGACATAGGTAAACTAAGAAAGAAAAATGGGAGAGACAAAATAAAATATTTAAACAAAAATTCAAATTATTCAGGGATGATATTTGATATCTACATTGAAATAATGTTCAAGCCCATAACAAGGGGCTTAAGGATATATTCAAGTGATTGAAAAAGGAACCAATAGATGAACTAAAGAAATGATGGTTTATAGAAGGGTTGATGCCCTCACTTCAAAATAAAATGATGATGATTCCTCCCTCATCATATAAGAAAACATAATATTGGTTCATTGAAATAGAGATGAAAGTAATTTGTTTAACATTTGAAAGAAAGTGAAGAGGATTTTGATTCAAGTGATACAAGCTATTCAAAGGTATATGCAAAGAATGATGAAAAAATAATAATTTAAGGACACAAAAGAAGCTACAAAATTTTGGTGTATAATTGTAAAATTGAAATCATCATTAAAAGCTATTCTATGATACATGCCAACTTTTGGATCGATCAAAAAAATTATCCCCATAATCTGATTGGTCAAGAGTACACTAGGAGAGAGACCTCTCCATCAAATCTACAACAAAACAAGAACACATCTATAGATGGCTATTAGATTAAATACATGTTCATACAAGAAATTTAAAAGATACATTTGGAACCTTAGAAGTGATCAAGTTATAACCAATGACAGTGACTCATTCCCAAGCACATTATTTTAATTTATAGAGACAATCATAGTCTTAAAAAGATACATTAAAATCTCTCCTTTATCGAATTAGCTCTAAGTAGCTTATTCATTGAATTTTAAAATATATTGTACTCTTGTTTTCAGTTTTGAAGCTAGATTTTAACAATAGCTCTAAGTAGCTTATTTACTCTGGTTTATGTGTTTGGTTTTCCACATAAACCAAGTTTATTGTCTACAATGGTGTTTATTTTTGTTGTGTCTAAATTTATCTGTTGCAGATATGACTTAAATTTAAATTTTAGGTTAGTATTGAATTGATTAATTTTTGTGAATATTGATTTGTCCCCTCTTCTTATTATTATGTGTTCAAAAGAAAAATGTTAAAAGATGTTATTCATGGTTTTCCTTGCTGATTTAAATTTTGGGTAAGAATCCATTGCAAATTTATCACACTCCCTCTGTTTTTGTTGTACCTTTTTATTGTGGCTTGTGTATTCCCTACTTTTGAGGCCTTTATTTTGGTATCTTTTTGTGTTCCTACTCTGTTAGCACCTCCTCAAACTCCTATGTGCACGGTCTCTCAAATTTTATTCTCATTTCATTCATAGTTTCAAAATCATAATCCTTAGATTGTCAAGTATAACATCAAAATTTGGTGGCCCACCTAGTTGACTCATCTATTGCATTTGGTAGTTTCACTAGCATTATTCTATTAGCTTCTTGTAACGAAAGAATTCTACTTGGATTATTGTTCTTCATAAGAAAAAAAAAGGAAGAAACCAAAATACTCTAATTATTTAATTGGACCCTTAGCTTAATTATGGCTCCCCTTTATGAATAATTTTGGTTTGTATTAAGAATTATGTATTGTATCTTTCAATTACCATGTGAAAAATCTTGTTGCTCTAACTTATAGGAATCTTTTATTTTTATTGTTTGTTTCTCATCTATAATGGATTAGGTCCCTCCTCCTCTTACTTTAGTAAAAAACACTAGAACATAAATAAGCTTAGCAATAATCTTCATAGGAGACTTGAATATGGGGATTTTTTCCTTTGCTCCAATGAAATTTAGATTGAAGAATGCATAAAATCTAGTTTTAGTGATAGATTGTAGAAATGAATAGAAATTACAAACAAAAATAGACATAGTAGGCCAAATCTAGTACATAGATATAGAGAAGATTCTAGTTCCAAAGATTTTAGTACCAAGTATCAAACACAGGTGTTGGAAAACATAGGCTAAAGGTTTCTAAAATACAAACAATAGACTAGAAATGTTTTATATGAGGTTACAATATGCTATCAAGAAGAAATAAAACCTAAAACAGTAAGACAAAGGAACCTAGTGAACTAATATTTTTTTTTTACATATTCAAAATATGTTCGAACTTGTAAACATCCTATACATGCTCTTATACCACTTTCCCTATTCTCGATTTGGACTTGCACACAAAAAAAATGGAAAAGAATGATTTTTTTGTATAGAGGTTTGCCTAAGTAAAATCTCTCTCACCTCCAGAAGACTTATGATGATGAAAAAGAGCATGTGTCTTGGGAAGAGCATAGGTTGAACAACAAGGAAAAAAATAAATTGGCAAATTTACCTCAAGTATGAAACCTTTGGCATGCAATCTCACATATGGCTTGATGTGATGGAATGTAGTCTTGCAACATGTTAGTGCATTCAATCATCATGAAGAAACACAATGTAGTTGATCATGCTTTCTGTAGTAGACTTATATGCTTGAATGTTATCCCCTTCGATTGTCGATCCATATTTGAATTGCTTGAATGAATGAGATAAATCTTATGTGAGCTTGCAAGACTTTGAAATAAAAAAGGGTGTTGTATTTGTATCCAACTCGCACATTTTCAAATTAAACTTTTAGAAAAGACTAACAATGGAAACTAAATTTCTACTATTTAAAAATCCAATTTTTATTCTTCATAAGTTCCAATTCGGTTAGCTTAGAGAGGAGGTGTTTAGTGCCCTAGTCCTCGTAAAGTGAACCATGAAAAAGTCATCAAGTTCACACATAAATTAGGCATATCCATCAAGATTAATCCAAACCTAATGTATAATTATAAAGACACAATTTACATCACTACAACATCAAACACCTTGCATTCAATAGTCTTTTGCTTATAAAAATGTAAATAAAACTAAACTGGCATTAGTGTGTTACAAAAAGACAAAAGCACCTAGCGAACTAGTCTAGAGTTTTTCGCATACTCAAAATATGTTGGAACTTGTAAAAATCTCATACATGTTCCTATACCACTTTCCCTATTTTAGATTTAAACATGTACACAAAAAAAAAAAGGAAAAGAAGGATTGTTTTGTATAGGGGTTTGCCTAAGTAAAACCTGTCTCACCTCCACAAAACTTATGATGATGAAAAAGACAGTGTCTTGGGAAGAGCATAGGCTTAACAAAAAGGAGAAAACTAAATTGAGAAATTTACCTCAACTATGAAAGCTTTGGCATCCAATTTCACACATGACTTGATGTGATGAGCGAAGTCTTGCAATATGTTAGTTCATTCGATCATCATAAAGAAACACAATGTAGTTGATCACGCTTGTTGTAATAGAATTATATGCTTGAATGTTATCCCCTTTAAATATTGACCCATATTTGAATTGCTTGAATGAATGAGATAAATCTTGTGTGAACTTAGCAAGACTTTGAAATGAAAAAGGGTGTTGTATTTGTATCCAACTTAGACATTTTCAAATTAAACTTTTAGAAAAGACTGATTTAAAAAGCCAACTTTCATTCTTCAAAAGTTAAATTCATTTAGCCTAGAGACGGGTGGTTAGTGCCCTAGTCCTCGCAAAGTGAACCATGAAAAGGTCATGAAGCTCACACATAAATTAGGCATATCCATCAAGATTAATCCAAACCTAATTTAAAATTGTAAAGACGTACAATTTACATCACTACAACTTTTATGCAATAGTATTTTGCTTAAAAAAATGTAAATAAAACTGAACTGGCATTAGCGTGTCACGGTCATTACAAAGAGAGACATAATGTTGTCAATGTGACATATTCAATGAAAACGTGTTATTATACAGTGAGAAGACAGGGTGGTCTAGGACTGCATAAAAATACATTCAAAAATAACAATTCTAGAAAAGATTCGAAGGTGAGGGCGTCCAAAATGATTTGATTTTTGATGGTCGTTTCTTCGCCATTGGATGATTTATACCCGGGTGGCTTCCACCGAAGCCCTTACTACTTCCACGCCACCCTGCTCTGAAGCTCATTTCCCAAGCTGACTTGCTGCAGAGTTCGTCACATGGTTTTGTTCAGATTCCATATTATACGATACGTAGCTAACCCTACTGTTTGTTTGTTCCCCGTTCTGAATGTATTAAATAAATTACTGTATGATACACAAATGTTACAACTAGCACATATTCCCTGACAATGAACGTCGTTCTCTCTTCATTATGTCTTCTTGTGTTTTTGAGAAAATTTCCGTCAGAACGACTCTTAGCAATCTTTTCTTCATCTTTATGGCATATCAATTATCAAATCTTATTATTATTTAAAAATGGAATAATTGTACTGACTGGTCAGATTGATCTGACCAGATGTCCACAGTCCTAATTTGTCGGGTAAAACCCTAAAACCTTTCCATGTTTCGAAAAATTAGTGTCAAATCATCTTTTACGGGCACATGTAAATAATTCAAATTTTAATATATCCATCTAGTTTGAACACCATTAATCCCAATAAAATTATATAATATCAGATTCTTTAATGTTTGAGTTAAATTATGTGTTTGTTTTCATTATCAACATTTCAGATTATACTATTGCATGATCTATAATGGGAATGAAGAAATAATTAGAAAGCATATAATATTCCTTTTTCATATAGAAAAAATAAACCATCCAAAAGAGATATCGGTAATCATCTTCTAAATGAAAATATGTAGAATACCTATATTAATATAAATATAAATATATATAAACTAACCTATTAAAATCTATCATAATCGAACGAAGTTCCTACAACAATATAAAACTAAACTATTTATTTATCACTAGAAAACTAACCACAAGCAAATGCAACAAGTGCCACGTAGTGGTTTATACTTGCGGTAATTAATTATAATTATAATTATATATGTTATATTAAATATTATAGAATAATATATTATATGTTAGAAATTGTAATATATATATATATATATATATATATA
>MU227899.1:215652-232681 GCA_018584345.1 Thuja plicata
TTAATTGGGGAACATGTCTAACATCTTTGAGCAATAATTTGGCTCCACCTTCTAGATGCAAGACAACATCACCTTTCCCAATGATTTTACATGCTTTGTTGTCACCCAAGAATACTTCACCAAATTTTCCTTCTTGATAATTTGTAAAGCAATCCATACATGAAGTGGCATGGAAGGAGGCTCCGGAATCTATCGCCGAAGAATCTGATTTTGAGTCACATGTAGAATGAATTAGAGCAGCTTCATCTATCTCATAGGCTGTATTAGCTTCACTATTCCTTACTTTTTCTTGTGCTTTCTTGTAAGACCGACAATTTCATTTTGAGTGGCCAGGTTTACCATAAAATCAACACTCTCCATTCCTACCTCTTGAATTTGATCGATTGGGTGATCTAGATTTCCTTTGATTGTAATTGTTATTGTAATTACTTCTATAATGGTTTCTTCCCCTTCTCTCGATGCTGACCATGGTAAGAGCATCACCGGATGGGGTGTCTTTGTTACTTCTTCTAATAGCTTCACTAAGTAATGTAGCAACCACTTCATCGTAGACCAGCTTCTTCTTTGTGGAATTTGAAGTGCTGACAGCTGTAACTACGGGATCCCAACTGTCGGGTAAGGAACACAACAAGATGATGGCTTTGGCTTCATTGTCTTGTGTCATACCAATCAAGGTTGCTTGACATAGTAGAGTGTTCAAATCATTTATATGATTTGACATTGCAGTCCCTTCTTTCATTTTTAGCTTGTAGAGTCTCTTCATGATGAAGATTTTATTTGCAGCCGATGCCGTCTCATACATGTTTTGAATTTTTTCCCAAACTTCTTTTGTTGTCTTTTCGTTCAAGACATTGAATAAGAAATTTTACGATAGTGAGAGAAAGATTGATGACATTGCCTTATCATCGATACTCTTCCAATCTTCATCTGACATAGTGGTTGGTTTCTTAGTTTTCCCTTCGAGTGCAATTGATAAATCTTGCTTAATCAGCAAAGAACGCATCTGCACTTTCCACAGGCTGAAGTTCTTGCCTACAAATTTCTCCACTTTCGTATCCTCCATCTTTCCGAAAATTCAATGCCGATTTCTAGTCTGCACAACCTGTGCTTTGATACCAATTGAAACGAATCGAATAGCGAAGAATAAAATAGTAGATACAAACATAATCAACAAACACACAACAAGGAGATTTATCCTGGTTCACCACAAAAGTGGCTACGTCCAGACTGTAGAGTATTGTATTAATATGAAAGATCGAATTACAAATGAGAAGCTACAGCAAATATAAAGACTCCAGAAATAATAAAATGAAGAGTCTTCGGAATCGAAGAGTCACAATAAGAGACAAAAGACTGCTGGCCTTCAACTCTCAACACATTTGACCTAATTTTATCAAAGTTTCATGGTCTCTATTTCCTCCAACACTTAAAACTGATGAAATAAATATACATTATTCATTCGATAGCTACTTTTTGCATTTCTTTTCTAACAGGGGTGAAAACAATGATCCAAATCAGCATTGCAGCTTTTAATACATAACTATTTATATTCCAGCAAATCACTCAATTATTAGTTTGAATACACAAGTATAGTCCCAAGTAAATGCTGATAATTTTTTTTTTGCAAATGTAACAAATAGTCCAGATTTACCCTCTACTCCTAACAGGAGAAAACAATAAGGTTTACATGCTCAACCCTAAAAGGAATAGTATAGCCTTTCATGTTAAATTAACCATGCTAAGAAAATGGTTGCCTGTTTAAAAGAAATCATTGTATTTATAAAAGAAAAACCATGGAAATTTCAGAAAATATAAAGGTTTGTAATTTCTGAAAATACTTACATCTAACATAATATATTGGGGAAAAATAAGCCTCATCCTTATCCAATACTTTATAAAAGCTTGGGGAAAATATATGATATGGAAGCAGAATGAGATATTACCAGATTGTGCCAGCATCCATTTCGATTACTCATTCTCTCTAATCACGTAATTACCACAAACGCAAGAAACACAGAGTGTGAGTCAACAAGTTATTGTTAAAAACTACTATACAGTTAAATCCATAAGCAGCTTCAAACACTATCACAGACTGTGAAAATATGATGTCTCATGTAAAATTGTGTCGCAGGTTCGGAACAATTGATGGATGATGATGAGGATATGGTTGGGATGCATCTAACAGAAAAGAAAGAGAAATCAGAAGAGAAGATAGAAGAATGTATAGAGGATGCATTTTGGAGGGCTCAACCTTTGCCAAGTTATACTTCTCTAGGGGCTGGGTGTTCAGTTTCTGATCCAGTTTTCCCTGCACATTCTCAAGCTGAATCTCAAAAGCATGAGAAAAAATTAAGCTTGGTGCACACCAGGGATGGGAGTTCAGATGCCGTTCAAAGGATGGAGAAAAAATTGAAATTTGCGTGCAGCCGATATGAAATTTGTCGCCCATAAATAAGATTCAGTTTATACATTCAGAGAATGACCGTGCTGTGAACAAATTTAAATGATTGCTTATAGAAGTATATGATTCAGATAGGGAATTCACAGCTTCTTCTGCATCGGCTGACATATCAGAGAGATTGTTATGTTGTTGTGTGGCGGACTGGGTGTGCATAATGACTCAAGCTCGGACATACAAACGTGCAGGGAAAACCTAAGGCTGCCTCAATCCTTTTGAGCGCAGAATTTACTAATGCTTGCCAACCTATCGTCTTATAATAATGCTACCAGAAATGGTTCCATGCGTCATATTAGCTGGGAAAAATATTTTTCTGGTGATGTGAGACAACTTGCGGATCAAGGGTTTCTTCCCAAGAAAAGCCTATCGACTAATAATAGAAACAATTCTACACCCACAATTTGTAAAAGTGAAAAAAATAACTTACGTAAATATGGAAATTGTTCTTAATATTGATTATATCCATAACCAAAAGCAATTCCCAGTACAACAGCAAGAGGTGGAATTATATAGATTAGGGCTTCTTTGAGTTGCATCTTGAGTCGGGCTCGGATTTCCAGTGTAGCATTGAAATTATACTCAATGGCCCACAAAATTGACAGTAAAACGAGCGAAAATGCTGGTGCAGAAAAAGCTGTCAATATCTCACCCCATAACAACGAGTCATATTTACTTCGATGGTCAACATTTTTATCATCACGGGGTACAGTGACCAGGATTGTTGCAGTCAAGAACGCAAGTCCAGTAGAGACTATGGAAATCCCCAAGCTCAAAACTGATAACTTGGCCAATAATGAACGATCTGCAAAGAGCTTTGGTTGTAACCGTTCTCGAAATAACCAGGCAATAACAACTGTGAGAGAGGCAAACATCGCAAGGCTATCAGTGAACAAAAACACTTGAAAAAGAGTTTCCGATGTCATTCGAGCAACTCCAGTTCCATCTTCGGTAGGTGTATGGGCAATTCTTATAGTCTTTGAATCCGTTCCACTATCTTTGTCGTCAATTCCTCCTGGTACAGTAAAAATGGCTGCAAATGTGATGGTGGCAATTAGAGAAGCCACCAAGGTGTCCACATCCATGATTTTTTCAACTACACTGCTTTCTTGTTTGAAATCTATGGATTTCAAAGGTTTGGGATTTCCTATGAGAATTTCAGATGCTCCGTGGGCTTTTAAAATATCTGTGATATTGATAAATTTGGAATCATTTGTAGATGTTGCAATAGCAGCAGCTATATCAAATGCACTGAGTCCTTCATTATCGATGGCGTCCAAATTTACAAACGGTAAAAGGTATTCTACAAGCTACAGAATACCTCTAATTACATTCAAATGGTAAATTAAAAATAATCACAATAAATAAATTCATAATTGTGCTTGTGCCCATAGTACTTTCGATTTACCTTAGCCATATCCAAGATTCTCCGTCATGTACAACCTCATCTAATGTGTTCCTATCTTTTAATTATTAACTACATTTCATAGTTACAGTTTATGTTTATGCTGTCCTTCCCTATACATAGATGAAGAATTTCTTACTTTCTTGATTAAGCTTAACTTCTTTTTGAGTTCAATAAATTAGCAAAGAAGAATGGAAGTAGTATCTTCAAAATCATAAAGGTAGAAAAGGGGAAAAAAGTATAATGACCAACCTATGCATCAACTCCATTGATCGCTGCCAGATGTAACAATGTGTTTCCAGACATGTCTCGGTCATAACTCACTAGTTCTGCCATTTCTTCTTTCTTGTTTTGGGGAAGTAGCTTCTTCACTAGATCAAATTTGTTGTGTTCTACAGCAAAGTGTAAAGCTGTCTTAAGGTCTGAACTATGAATTTCAAGACAAACTGGCATTAATGACAAGAATTCATCCATTATCTCCAGGTTTCCCTTGATTGCTGCTAAATGTATTGCACACCTTCCAAACTTATCCTTCTTTTCCCTTAAACTTTTGACAAACCATTTTATACAAAACCTTGAATTTAATTCTCTTTAACATTTCACGCACAATCATTATATTTCCCTTGTGAACAGCAGAATGCAATGGAGTGGCACCATGGACATCATGAATAATCATGATAAGTGGCAAAATATCACAAAAACTATTCCTTTCAAGTATAGACTCTACTATCTCTGCAACATGTTAACATTAGAGTTAATAGATGTGAAAAATAAAAGGAAACCGAAAGAAAAATAAAAATATAAACTAATATTATGGTAAAGGGAGTATAACAAAGGAAAAATTGTATTGATTGAAGTTAGGAGGATATATCTGTTATAACCAAGGTTTTTAATAAAACAACGTCTTTAATAAAACATTAGTTATTTTGGTTATATATATATATCGAAGGTTGGTGTTAACAAAAGTTTGTAGTTTTTATAAGGAGAGACAGTATAGAAATGGGTAAAGCTTAAGACTTTAAAGTATTGAAATTTTAGAAAAACTAGTGGCCTCTTTACACATTTTGAAACAACATAAAATGTTATAACCAATAAGAATTTTTGATTTTTGATTTAGTCCTCTAATCTATATGAAAGTATGATATCTTAATTGGTTGTTAGAAAATCTCAATTCCATCCTAAAGATACTTGAAAAATTTAAATTCTGAAAAAAAAACTCCTTTTTTTAAGAACAAAACCTTTTACTTTTCTCATACATTAAACCTCTATTCTACATGAATACTTCGTAAAGAGTGCTCACGAGACTCTTCCCAACTACGCCATACCCTTAGTAATCATGTTGGAAGCTCTTTATTCTATACAATAATATAAATCAAATTTCAAAAACCGAATATGATTTTTAATCTAAGCTGTGTTCCCACGTAAAGGCCCTAATATAATTCAAGCGGTCATTGCTTATAGGAGCATTCCACATTAGGCGTTCAACCACACTATACAAACTAAATAAACCTTTCATTACTAAAATAACCCTAAAATCTATGATTACTATTTAAACCATCTGCACTACCATTAAGCCACAGCTTTAATGCTATGATAAGGTTTTTAGAGGTTTTTCAGATAAATGGGTTTGTAGAGTAGGAAATGTGACATATTTGGTAAAACATTAGTACTTTACGTCCAGTCTTAAACATCACATACTACAGAAAATATTAAGCTTGCAAAAAATAAGTTAATGTTGATTATTTAACACTTTTTGTTTAGGAATCAGTCATTAGTGTGTGATATTTACAACCCCGAACACTTTACCCACAACAAAAAAAGAGAGTGTATTATGAAATGTGACATATTCAAAGAAACTATGTTATTCAACAGTAAGAAGAAAAGAAAAGGTAGTGGCTGGAAGGCATAAATTACATAAAAGACATAAAAATCCCAGAAAAGAAAAGGTAGTGGCTGGAAGGCATAAATTACATAAAAACATAAGAATCCCAGAAAAGATTTGAAGATGAGGATTTACCGAAATACCCTCCATAGGCAGAAACATGAAGGCAAGTTTGGTGGTCGTTTCTTGGCCAGAGGATGATATATACCTGTGTGGCTTTCACCAAAACCTTCGTTGCTTCCACGTGACCGTGCTCCGAAGCTATTATCAGAGCCGACTCTCCGAACTGATTCCGTTTAGCGGCTGCGCACTTGTTGTACTGGAGAAGAGTTCTAATTATCGCATCATTTCCCCGCTTAGCAGCTTCGTGCAGCGGTGTATTGCGATCAGCATTGCGAGCTCTAGACAAACAATAGCCTTTCACATTTTCAAGAATCCACTGAACCAGCTCTAAATGGCCTTCCCTAGCAGCAATGTGCAACACAGTATTGCCTTCGAATGTAGCCCCTCGTAGAAGAGTGCGATCGAGGCCATACAAACTTATATCGCCATTTTTGGCAGCAAGGAAAACTTTAGGATTCATCCTGATCTGGCACGCGTTTCAGTCTTCTCCGTCTTTGCAATTTATAAAGATGATTGTAAATCTCTAGTTCAGTTCTTTGTTTGGTCTTAAAGCAAACGACTTTTTGCAGAAAATTTCCACTACTTTTCTCACATTCTGTACGTAAAAGTTAGGGTAAATATTTCTCTTCGTGTTGTTTCCGAGAGGCCCGATGTTGGAAACGTGTTGTCAGTGATCACTAGATTACAGTAAAATTGAGTGGGACTGATGTTTGGGTTTGCTGTACAAGACACAAATGCGGTCTATGAAGTCGTTCTACTCTCCACAAAATATGTAAACTCAAACATCAGTCTCATTCAGTTCTGCAATAATTTAGCGATCATCTCGCTCATTCTCAACATAGGGCCCTCAAAAGGAAAACAAGGAGAAAATTGTGGCATTGCTTTTACGCACTGAACAGTAACTAATCTGCTCAATAGTAGCTGTACAATCCTCCAGCATGTCCTGCCCTTTGGAAATTAGCTACAAAATACTCCGTCTTTACAAATTGGAAAGACGGGACGTTTTAAACAGTGCTGGACAAAGATAAATCCTTGCGTTTTCCATGCTGCTAAAAATGGCTATAATGAGGTCCTTCGAAATTTGTATGGCTCTGAACCCCGGCTTCTACCTTTTAAAGGCAATGCCGCCCTGCACATCGCTGCGAGGGAAGGCCATTTGGAGCTCGTTCAGTATAAGTAATCATACAAGAGATGACAAGATGTTCAGGTCATTGCCACACAATTCAACTCATTCAACAAGATGCAGAAAACTATTGTAGGCACTGTAGACTAAAATCAACACAAGAAATTCATCTCATTATAGAGGTTATATTTGGATCGATATAAACAATATAAGGAAACAGTCTTTTATAGAGGTTGTAGATTCTAAAATCACAACAGTTTACTGCATGATCAATAAAAGAAACTTCTAAAACATCTATTTATGAAAATTTATTAAAAACATTAGAAATTAGTTTGATGGCTCTCCTTAGAATCAAATGAAAATATTTGTAGTCTTGTCTTTGTGGCAATCATGGAATTAAAGCGAGCCATTTGTTTGGTAGCTGGAATATGCCTTAAATTGGCATTATCTAATTCTCAGTTTTGTTTCTTCTATGTTTGTGTCCATCCAAAAAACTTGGAATGGGAGTTTTGAAATTGCAATTTTGCCCCGAAATGGGCATATGCATCTTCCACCCAAATAGGTGAAATTAGAATTTCAATTTCCAATTCCAATTTTTTTTGAGTTTTCGAATTTCGAATTTTCGCTCTAATTTCTCGATTCTTTTATACGGTAAATCTCTTCCTGCACTTCGTTACGACTAGATTTAACATGTCTTCAGTCGACCCACAAAAAATGATAAAAAAATCTCATAATTTTTTTTGGGGGTGATTCAAAACCCTGGATAATGTTGAACAACTCGTCTCCATACTAAATAGATTCGAGTGCATCGAAGATCAAATTGTGAACATGAGCAGATCTCAACCCTCCTTTTTGGTAACAACTGCGGAACGAGTCAAAATTGTAACCTCGTTGCCTTGGATCTTGATCTCTAAGCTAGAGATCCTCCGCTCCACCTTGGTTTATTCAACGCACTCCCTGCCACACAATTGGAAAGAACGGTGGGTCATGGTATATCGATGCCAGACATTCCCATATTTGGGGGTAACAGAGTTTTTCCTCCGCATACTTGGCATTACACGACATTTATTCTTACGGCTATTGGGGGTTTCTCTTCCGGATGTTCCAGAGTCCCAGCGTCCATAATGACCAGGGTACGGGTAATACACAGCTCCTACCACAGAGTCCCATGATGAACAGCATGGCACAAGACTCTCCAAACAGTGCAAAATGAAAAATTGACGACAGTTGCAGTTTCTCCTCTGCCATAAACAATAAACAATAGAAATAATTCAGTGGGAATTTTTTTCATGGGTGAACCAAACGGGTACAGTTCATATTTTGGAAATTATTTTCAGGATAAATATCTTTCAGCAGCATTTGGTATTCAAGCAACCAAACAGACTTAGAACTCCCCTAATTTGTAAAAATGTGGCTGAGAAATACTTTAAAAGATAGACCCTCTCTTTCAAATCCAAGATTGGACATGATTATGGCATGTACCGGGCTTTCCAATCCAAGATTCGACATGATTATTGCAAGGAATGCAAGATAAGCTGAGAACTATTATAGCAATTAGTAAAACTGCTTTATAGGTTATGTCCAGAGGTCACTTTGCCTCACCTTCTACCAGTGTGAAAATGATTAGGAAAGCTCACTTTATGGAGACAGGGAAGGCTAGCAAGAAAAATGAGTTTATTGAAGACTTGGAAGATTCCACTGAGAGGAAAGATAACGAGTGCATGCCGAGGTCTGCTACCGGACTTAGGAGTAAGGATAAGGGATTATCTCTGTTGATAGAATAGTTAATATGCTTAAGAGTATTACTGTTGGTATTATTCAGGAAAATGAGTGTCTAGTAAAAGTGTATGTAATTCGTAAGGTGTGATTTTTTATTTTTGTTTGTGAGTCTTTTTGTTGTTAGGTTGGTATTTAATGTTTAGATACTTTTGTCTTTAGTTTGTAAAGATATGAGTTTTTGGTCTCCTTAAAATTACTTTTTCTTTAATCAAAAATTAATATTAAAATCTTATTCAAAATATATAACTTTTATAATGAAAGAATTAACTATCCAATACAATTATGAATGTCAAAAAATCTTACAAATAGAAATAAATACAATAAAAAATAATTTATTATATCTATTTATAAATATGACATACTTAAAATTAAAAATTAAAATATAAATTTTTAAACTAACTTGATCATAAATAAATTGAATAGGTCCAACAATTAATATTAAAATGACAAACTTAAAAGTATATAACAAGGCCCCAAAAATCAATACCCCTCAATTTCTATACTAGAGGCCGCCATTAAAGAAGTCTATATCAGGTCAATTTACATCTAAACTGAAGGCCGCTAGCAAAGAAATATATCATAACTACTAAATAAGTCTATATCAGATTAATTTTTACTTGCAAGGATTTAAGTGTGAGCCATTGGAGTGTGGAATCCGGTTTTATTTACCACATTTCTGAGTTGGACAGTAAAACTCAAATGTGAGTCCTAACCAATTTTATAGTAATTATCGATCACATTCTCAATATTGGGCCCTCAGAAAAAGAAAGTGAAACCAAAATTGTGGCATACCTTATATGTTCTGTATAGTACAGAGCCTGCCAAGTAGTAGCTGAAAGTTTCTGCAACAAGTGCTAAATCGCAAAGACAGAAGACCTAAATATCAATCGCAAAGACAGAAGACCTAAACGCGTGCTAGACCAAGATGAATCCAGCACCCTCCTTTAAGCCTTTCTCTGATTCCACTTGTTGAGGTGCTATCTATTTGAAATAGTATTTTAAACTAGAGTACTCTACCAACTAAACTACTAGCACCTCTTAGCCACCTGATCTTGAGTCCCCCATATCCCTTATTTTTAATATTTTAATTAGATAGAACACATTGATAAAAATATATCTCTTATAATAGTTGCACCCTGATAATGCCACTCTATGTTTATTTCTTGTTATAGAAACGGTATCATCAGGGAGGATTCTTAAAGCTGTTATAACATTATATATGTTGAGTAATGCTAGTACAACTGATTTGTATTATAATCTATCCATAATAGACTCTAGAGTTTCAAAACAAACTCCCAACAATTGATATTTTATAATCTGTATTTAGTTTCAATTTTTACAACGAACTCGAAAGTTTGTTTTTAAACATGTCAAAGCATCCTTCCTAACTTAAATTACTATGCTCTTAACTTTATTGAATTACCTTTACCTTTAGCTTACCTTTTATTTTTGCTCTACTCCCTTTTTATCTTCATTTTCTTGTCTTTATTTTCTATCTGCTGATTTGAATATTTATGTGTTCCAGAGATAGTAAATTTGATACTTCGAAGGCATAGTTCCTACACCATTTTGCAGCTCATTATAATTATTCATGATATCCACGCTGCTACTCCATTGCATTCGGTGGTTCATGTGGGAAATGTAAATATTGTGAGTGAAATTATAGACACAAAATTAAGTCGAGATTGTTGTATAAATTGGTTTGGCAAGAGCTTAGTGTCAAAAAAGGACAAGTTTGGAAGGTGTGATGTACATGGTGTAGCAATGAAGGGCGATGAGGAGATAATGGATGAATTCTTGTCATGAACGCCTTATTGTACTGAAATGCAAAGTAGAGACCTTAAAACTGCTCGGCATTTTGCTGTAGAACACAATCAAATTGAAATTGTTAAGAAGCTTCTCCCTTAAAACAAGACAGAAGAAATCGCAGAACAAGTGAGATATGACTGAGAAATTTCTGCAAATACATTGCTACACCTGGCTATTTTCAATGGAGGGGATCCTGAGGTTTGCACTTGCGTATATTTAATTTTTTTTCCTCTTTTCAACCATTAGGAATATGATTTTTTATTGTAGAAAACTAACAGAGTAGATATTGTTTTTTCCAATTGAAAAAAATTTGAAAAGGAAAAGACAACATTCTTACACAAAGTTTTATGAAATGTGTATATTTAAGTTATTTTTTTATGAAAAAAATAAAATGAATATTTCTTATTTATTGTGCACCTTGTAGAATATCTTTTACCATTTGTAAATGTGAAAGTCATCAATAACGGAGGACTTGGAGCAATTGACAAAGATGCTCCTTCAACATTAAAAAATGAATCCAACCTTACCAAGATCACAGCGATTGTCACGGGAGATCGGAGGATCTCGAAGTTTTATAGGAAATTCTAGACCTTTGAATTTAATTGAATTCAAACAAGAGAGTCCTATAGCTAGGAAAATTATAGATATGGACACCCTTGTGACGTCACTTATAGCCACCATCACGTTTGTAGCCACTTTTATTGTGCCAGGAGGAATTGATGATAACGATAGTGGAACTGCCCCTGCACATAATGGAGATGCTCGAATGGTAATGGAAACCCTTTTTAAAGTATTTTTGTTCTCTTATAACCTTGCCATGTTCTCCTCCCTCTCATTAGTTACTGCCTAATTATTTCGAGAACGATTAAAGCTTTTTGTAGACGATTCATTATTGCCTAAGTTTGAGCTTGGGGAATTCTATAATTTCCATTGGACTTGCATTCTTGAGTGCAACCATCCTAGCCACAATACCCTGTACTTCTAAACAAATGAAGGATCATCATGAATATGAATATGAATTTGTTGTTATAATGTGAGATATTCAAAGCTCTTTTTGCACCAGCACTATCTCTCTTTCTGCTGTCAATTTTGTGGGCTACTCAATATAATTGATGGAAACATGGAGAAGAGGACTAACATACATAAACATTTCTAGTTGTTAAAGTAAAACATTACATCTCGGATTCTTTTGATAGAGCTTCAGCTCTTTTCAAAGACAACAAAATCACTTTCTACTGTAGATATACAGCTTCACACAAACACCATTATATTTTAGTGTAACTGAACTACAACATGAATCTATTGAGCTTTAGCTCATGCATTCAGATAAATACCATTAGATTTTGCTATAGATATAGCTCATAGATTTCTGAGCTATTACTTATATAACCTCACATAGATACTGCTCATACAAACTCGCAATCTCATTACAGCTCTGCAGAGCTGGACTCATGTAAAGAGTAAGTACCAATTACAAGCTCATTACAATATATAGAAGATTGAACTGTTACGGTGGATGGTCTTTGGCCTATCGACAACACATGGGTTAGACTGTAGAACAATAAATTTGTTGATAAGATAGGCATTGAAAAGAGGAAAGAAGATAAATATAAGATAAAGATAAGTATTGAAGGCTGACATAATAGATAAGGTTAATAAAAGTCCAGCTATTGAAGGGATGCAGACTGTGCTCTGTCACATGGCATGCGAATGCCTTTAATACTTTGGCGGGTGTGATTACACTTTCAGACAATAATTTCAATACTACACTGGAAATCCAAGCCCAACTTAGAATGTAAATTAAACAAACCCTCATCTATATAGTTCTGCCTCTTGCTGTTGCATTGGGAATCATGATTGGCTACGGATATAACTATTTTTTGACCAATTGCCCTTATATTTTGAATAAGTTTCTTTCTCCTTTCAAAAATTGTGGTTTTAGAATTTTCGCTAGGACTGTATAATTCTCATATCATGTCTTTCAATTCACAATTTTTGATATAATGTTTACTAACATTAACTTAGGTTAAATAATAATTATTTTGTTAATTTGATACAGGTGAAATTGGGTGCCTTGTTGGAGAGAGGCAGTGGAAGAGAAAAAAAATATAGAAAACAACCCAAAAAAAAAAAAAAAAAGAATTGAAAAAAGAGTTTACTTCAAATCTTGCATATATTCATTTATAAATATTACAAATCATATTATTTCATATACAAAATAGAGCTGATGCTCAAAATTGCACACACACTCCTTTGTTTCTTTAATCTACTGGTTGTAGCTATATTTGTTTTTGCCCTTATTTTAAACCCACAACTTCTATTTTCTTACCTCCTCTACACAAAATTGTCCTTAGTTCTATGTATATGGACAACCTAGAGTTATAAAACCAATGAGAATTAAATTACATTTTTTTAATTTCAAAACTTACATAAAAACTTATGACACAAATATGCAATAAAAAGGATGGGGCAGAAACTGTCGGGAGAAGAAAGGAAGCCTATGGAGAAGTAGATGGAGTAGTTGGTGATTAATTTTGACACTCCCCTTAATCACAATTGCTACCATCTATGATACCCAATCGATCTCTTTGAAATATAAAACTTTCTTTCGCTAATGCCTTGATGAAAATGTCTGTGCATTGATCTTGAGACATGCAAAACTCCAAAAAGATTTCTCCGTTGTTGATTAGTTCTCAGATGAAGTGATACCATGTGTCAATATGTTTACTTCTTTTGTAAAAAACTCAATTTTTGGACAATGCTATAGCTGAATTATTGTCACAAAAGATTGTTGTTGTTGTTTCTTTTTGTTCTTGCTTGAGATCCTTCAACATTCTTCTCATCCAAACTACTTGACATGATGCACTTTTGGCTGCTACATAGTCTGCTTCGACTGATGAAAGAGTGGCAATTGGTTGTTTCTTTGAAGCCCATGATACTACACCTATTCCAAAATTAAAGACATAACTGGAAGTTCTCTTCCTATCATCAATGCTTCCTGCACAATCACTATATGTATAACCTATGACTTTGCATATTGAATGTCGTAGTTCCTTGTTCCACTCATATATCTGAGAATCCTTTTTCTTGCTTGCCAATATGAAACTTTTTCAGTCTTCATGAACCTTGAAATAAGACTCATTGCATACATAATATCAAGTCTTGTGGTTGTTAAATACACGAGGCTACCAACAAGACTTTTATACAAAGTTGGATCAATCTTAGCTACATCATCATCCTTGCTTAATTTTAATCCTGAGACTATTGGTGTTGGCGTTGATTTGCAATTTGTCATATTAAACCTTTTCAAAATGTTATTACCATACTTGGTTTGAGATATGAATATACTAGTATCATTTTGATTAGCTTCAATGCCAAGAGAATACTTCATGAGGCTCAAATTAGTTATTTCAAACTCCTTTTTCATAGCTCCTTTGAACAAATCAATTGCTAAATCACTTGTGAATATCAAATCATCAACATACAAGCAAAAAATTATGATCTCACCTTGCTCATTCATCTTGGTATACAATGTAGGTTCACTGTTGTAGCTATTGAAGGTATTATACAAAAGATAAGAATCAATTTCACCATGCCAAGCTCTTGGGGCTTGCTTGAGTTTATAGAGTGAATTTTTCAGTTTGTAGACTTTGTTTTCTTGACCCCAAATCTCATACCCAGGTGGCTATTCCACATAAAATTATTCTTCAAGATATTCATTCAAAAATAATAATTTTACATCTATTTGGTAAACGGACCACTTATTTTGAGCTGCTATTGCAAGTATTGTTCTCACCATCTCTAAATGTAATACTAGAGAAAATGTCTCATTGTAATCAACCCTAGGCTGTTGTGAATATCCTTTTTTCACTAGCCTTGCTTTATGCTTTTGAACATCACCATTTGCATCTAACCTGGTTTTGTAAACCCATTTCACTCCTATGACATCTTTACCTTTTGGAAGACTCACTAACTCCCATGTTTGATTTTTTCAATGGCGTCAATTTCTTCATCCATTGCATTTACCCATTTTTCATGTTTGATAGAATATTCATAAAGAATTGGATCTTCTACTTGTGATTAAAATGCAGAAAGGGAAATCAGACCAGCATTTTTCTCACCTTAATTTTGTTCATAAATGTCTCTTAAACTTCGTATTTTTTGTCTCCTCAAGCTTGCCAATGTCCGATTTGACATATCACTTGCATTAGAACTTGTGCAATGTAGACTTGATAGTCCTGCACCTGGATTTCCACTTGTAGATGGTGTTTGTTGTAAATTTGAAGAATTTGAAGGAGTGTATGCTTGAATGCATGAGGTTGGTCTTACACTTGACGATGATGTCATTTATTGAGTAATTTGCTAACCTTCAATGAGTGTGGAAGGATTAACATTTGATGAGGTACTCGCTGGTATAATTTTTTTTAATTTTTTATTTAATCTTCTTGTGGTAATTTGGCTGCAATATCGATTGTCTTCTCTAAACTTCCATCCCATGCTTCATCTTCTATGAACTGCACATCTCTTCTGAATATAAATTTCATTATTATTGGATTGTATAGCTTCTATGTCATTTTTGATTAAGTAAAACAGGTTTTAGAGGGACTCTGAAACCCGAAACAGAGGTTTGTGATATCAAAGTTTAAACATCAAAATAGAGCAAGTTCAAAAGATAGGATAGGACATGAAAGGCTAGAACAAAAAGAAGGCTAAACTTCTAAAAAGCAAAAATAAATAGAAACATCAAGTAAAGCCAAGGAACCTCGGGATAAGTCCACCATGATTTTGGCTGCCTTGGCCTCCTTCAACTCCATGGTGGCAGCTGAATTTTTAATTTCCTGGATCACCATCTCTAGATCCTTGTCTTTGGTATTCTTAGTCTTGGCTTGGGTACGCTTTCCAGGCCCCTGATCAATGTTTTTCCCAGCCTTTGTTTCCTTGCAATCTGTGTCCTTCCCAACCAGTTTCTCCTCCAGCTTATCAATCTGGGCATTTGTTTCTTCTCTGGTCTTTTTGAGAGTGTTATGGCTTTGATTAGCTATTTTCTTAAGGGTTGTTTCAACCCTAGTCATGCTTTCCTCTAGTTTTTGGATGCGGGTGCACAGGTTACTTACATCCTCTATTTCAATGTTCTTGTTCCCCATGTTAGTGCCATGTACCCTATTTTTGAGGTCTCCCACCTCGTGATAGAGCCACTTGATAGTCCTATAGTTGTCGAGCATGTTGTTTCTGGAATTGTTTAATAGGTCAATATCAAATTCCCTTGTGCTGTCGATGAGCACAACCAGAGAGGGGTCAAGAAGCTCATATAACTTAATGCGGCCACCATCTTCAACCAGAATTTTGGGGTTTACGATCTCTCTGGTTATGCCAATTTTAGCCATCTTTGTGTTGAATTCTCTCCACCCTATGATCTTTCCCTTATCCACCATGTAGCAGCTAAACTCCTTTTCCTATTCCATCCCAGCTTCGGTTTGGTTTTGCATAGGAGGGTTTTTGTCTCGAACAGGGGAAGTGCTATGAAACTTGTCTTCCGGGTATGACCTGTCAACACTCTCTTCCCTTTCCTTATCCTTCTTTTTTGCGAGATTCCTAGAATTGGGGAACTTTCTCTTTTTGCTTTTCTTTCCAGTTGGAAGCTTCTCACTATCAGATTCCATGTCGTCCTCATTATATTCCTCTTTAGAGGAAATAATCTTAGTGCTCTATTTTTTTGGGGTTACCATGGTCTCTTTTTAAACTTTCACATGTGAGTGTCAAACGATGCACCTGTTACCTGCAACACAACACTTCAATAAGTCATTAGATCAGTGAAAAATAGCATAAAAGAGAAATGGTTAGATACAAATCACAAAAATTGACTTATTGCTCCCTATCTAGGAAGAGTTTGAAAAATGCCATAATCATGCCCTCAATAAGTCATTAAATCAGTGAAAAATAGCATAAAAGAGCAATGGTTAGATACAAATCACTAAAACCAACTTATTGCTCCCTATCTAGGAAGAGTTTGAAAAATGCCATAATCATGCCCTCAGATTATGCACCATTCAGTGACAATACACTCCTAAGAATGAGAGATTTAATTGAAAACTAAGCTAAATGATTAGAAAGCATGTAATTAAGCTATGAAAACTGACATTATAACAATGCATGGAATTAAACTAAAATGCTATAGATATCTAAATAGCATAGCAATGAAATTTTAACTCTAAAAATGAGGGCCATTTGCTCTAAAAAATGCCTTCTATTTATAGAAAAAGGGGTTGAAAATGGGTGGTTCAGATGCAAAGCTGAAGAGAGGTCAGGATTCCACCAAAAGAGAGCATATGGATTGTGCTTCTTCAAGTGCATCAAATTGTGACACTTGTCACAATATTATTGGGTTGAAAGTAGGGAGGAATGTGACCATTTAGGGAAGAGAACCAAGAAGACTCTAGAAGATAAGGCTCATAA
>MU227899.1:256246-275303 GCA_018584345.1 Thuja plicata
TGCTTGAGGCAACTTACTGTCATGTAAGGGATTTGGAGGAATAATGTCTTTTTGAGGTGGATATGGAGGTTTATATGAAAAATATGATGGAACGTGCTGATCTTGACAAGGGTCTTTGTATAATGCAGGAAGAGTACCTTACTATTGATTTTCAATAGAATTTTTAGAAGTATTAAGAGCTTGCTTTGGAGATGGAGGGCTACATAGCTCTTGAGATGGAAGAATATATTTTTGGAAGAGATGAAAAGATATGAGGGGATCAGCTTTGAATTGTAGGGATATGGGATCTTCATCAAATGTTGGAGGTGATAGGGTAATGTCTTGATCTTGATCATTAGTAAGACATGTTTCTTTGTTCTTTTTATTATCCTCTTGACATGGGTCCACTCCAAAGGAAAAGATAGGAGTTTTAATCTTCATGAGGGATTCATGAAGGATTGTTGGGGAATTATCCAAAATAGGCCTTGAAGTACATGGAAGCTTAGGGTCTTTGATCTTAGGAGCATGGAATGTACTTGCTGCAAGATACCGATTAGCTTGGATTTCTTTTAAAGGCAGGCCTTGAGAGTAGACATAGTTATCTTGAAAAGCATTAGGATCTTTGTGTGATGGACGATATTTGGATATCCTTGAAGCTTTTTCAGATGGAGGAATAACGAAATAAGTAGAAGTCACATGTAGCTCATTTCTAGACATAGGTTCATGATTTTGATCATGCTTTAGATTGGTATCTTCATTTGATAATCCAATAGTGTCACCAAATGTGATGAGATTATTTTCAAGAAGCTCTACCAGTTTTGATTCATAAGATTGTTTCAAAGGAGTAAATGCTCTATCCCTTGTACATGTAGATCCACTTGAACTCTCCAAAGATATGTTGGATTCAATATTATGAGGGCATTCATCAAAGATAGGATTGACATGATCTTGTGACATAATCTCCTCATCAAATATAGGATTACTATGAGTAGGTCTCTTCTCATGTAAAGAATGTGAAGACATGTGTGCATCATGCTCATAGAGAAGAGGAAAGATTGATCTTAGTGAAGACCCCTTTGATGAGGTATCCTTTTCTTCCTTTAAGTCTTGAATTTCATATTGCAAAGCTTGCTTTTTCTTAGATAGGGTCTTAATGAGAATTTCTTCTTCCTTGTTGTTAAGACCATAGGGTCTATCCCATGTATTTTCAGCCATCGTAAGATTGTCTTGATCAAAGTCTCAAAATGGTGCCAAAAGGAATTCCAAATTGTCCCCAAATGTGTGAGTTTGGTTTTTAAGTTTCAAAGTGATTGATTCCAGTGTCAGAGGGTTAGAATGCCCTTATAGTGAGCTGGGAACCAATGAGAGTCGATTGTTTGAAGTAAGTGACTCCAGCGTTAGAGGGTGTTAGAGTGCCCTGATAGTGAGCTGGGAATCAAGCTGTTTTGCTGATTGTAAAATCCACACGATTCAGGACCAATTGTGAAGATCCAAAAGGACATGCAAGGTAGACTTAAAAGCAAGTTGTGAAACAGTGACAGATGGATCAGTAAAAGCAATAGGAACAAACTAAGGAGCCAAAAGGGTACCCAAATATACTAAATTTTTATGAGAGAGACCTACACAAATGCCCACTATCCTAGATGCGATCCTCTAAATGCGACACTATGCCTTTCCTAGATGCGAGCCAATATCCTGGATGCAATGCAAAAATTACCAGATTTGAGCTAGCATCCTAGATGAGATAAAAAAATTACCAGATGCGAGCCAACATCCCGGATGCGAGCCTCTGATGTTTTGTCATGTTTTGCTTGCTTTGAAAGTTTTGTTTTGGAAGTTCGTGTAGTTTGTCTGATCTATGATCGTGTCTAGAGACTTGCGAGTGAGTGAAAAACACATATATCTGGAGGTCTGGATATTGTTTCTTGTTTGAAGGTGTTATCTTTGTTAATGATTTTTCAGACACATCAAGAAAATGTTTCTTTGTTAGAGAAATAGACACACTTTTTTCCCTATTTTCTAGGTGAAGGATGAAAATCTTTGCTCATTGACTTAGGCACACACTCAAATGCTAATCAGAATATAGCCATCACCAAGCATGCAATGGATCCAGTCATGATGTTGTATTAGCCGACTCCAAACGCAACTGAGGGCACGATATGATGAGTGTCTTGGGGAAATTACTTTTTTCCTTGTACAAAGATTATCACCCTTTTGAGGATGACTCAGGAATTCTTTCAGTTGAAGTTGTTGTAGATTATTGGGCAATCCGTTCGAAACTGTCCCCCATAGAATTGCACAAGGCAAAATTCAGGCGTATAGCCCTACGAGTACCTGAATATATGTAGTCTCGCAAACAAGATTCAAGCGGCTCCGCTCTACTTATACCCGGATATGTTCAAGGAATGATGTCGTAATTCCAAGAACAAAACCAGTTCCATCTTCTGAGGCTTTAGCCTACAAGGAAGCAACTATTTATAGTGAGTTGGAAGGGTCAGCGTAAAACCTGTCCTCACTAGGGTTGTTCCCTAGATATTTTTTCCTCAACCGGTAGGCCCTCTACTGTTTAAATATATGGTAACCAGGATTGGTGAGCTTTGGATGTCTAGATTTCTGATTCTTTTGAAGAAGAAGAGCATACTCTCCTAATCTAAGCCGTTTTCTCCCAAAACACTTAAAGCAAAGTTCTTTCCTTCAAGCTGTGTTGAGCTCGATTTAGTTATTTCTATTTTAAAGAAAATAGGATGCTTGAAAGGGAAAGTTTTCCTTGTTTGATTTTAAACCTGAAAATGAAGTGTTTGGATTAGTTTGCTTTAGGCATTCAAGATTGGATTTAAAGCATTGAAAGTGTTTGTTTTAAAAGTCCAAACTGAAAAGTGTTTGATAGTTAGTTCAATTTTAAGATCCAAAAACAAGATGTGGGATTTGATTGTTCAGTTTTAAACCCAAAATCAAATGTTTGATTTGTTCATTTTCCTTAAAGCATTCAAGATTTTGTGCATGTTCATTTTAAGCCCAAGAAAACAATGTTGACTTTTGTTGACTTTTTTACTTTTGTTGACTTTGACTTTTGTTGACTTTGACTTTTGTTGACTTTGAAACCCAAAACCAAGTGTGAAATAATGTGAGTACATACACTGTTCTTTTTAAACACCAAAAAGTGAAATGAGAATTTTTTAATCAAAAGATTATGTGCTTTCTTACCAAACTTGAGGGCTAACCCGTAGACCTATAAAAAAAATTGAAAATAGTTAGTAAGAGTGCATTATTGTAGGTTTACAGTGCCTTTCCCCCATGTTTTTACAAATAATGGTCCTAGTGATATAGACCATATTTCCACAAATGGGTAATAGAGAGAGAGTAGAAAGAAGATAGAAGGAATATAATCTTCTTTTTTTGCGTATCAATGATATTCGTGGAAGCGTGATAGAGAGAAAGTACATAGAAGATAGAAGGAATATAGTCTTCTTGTCTTTTTCAAACTGCAAAATAAAATAAGAGCCTAAAAGCCCCATGGTGGGCTCTAGAAATGTGAGTGTCAAATGATGCACCTGTTACTTGCAACACAACACTTCAATAAGTCATTAGATCAGTGAAAAATAGCATAAAAGAGAAATGGTTAGATACAAATCACTAAAACCGACTTATTGCTCCCTATCTAGGAAGAGTTTGAAAAATGTCATAATCATGCCCTCAGATTATGCATCATTCAGTGACAATACACTCCTAAGAATGAGAGATTTAATTGAAAACAAAGCTAAATGATTATAAAGCATGTAATTAAGCTATGAAAACTGACATTATAACAATGCATGGAATTGAAACTAAAATGCTATAGATATCTAAAAAACATAGCAATGCAATTTTAACTCTAAAAATGAAGGCAATTTTTTCTCAAAAATGTCTTCTATTTATAGAAAAAGGGGTTGAAAATGGGTGGTTCAGATGCAAAGATGAAGAGAGGTCGGGATTCCACTAGAAGAGAGCATATGGATTGTGCTTCTTCAAGTGCATCAAATTATGACACTTGTCACAATATTATTGGGTTGAAAGTAGGGAGGAATGTGACCATTTAGGGAAGAGAGCCAAGAAGACTCTAGAAGATAAGGCTCATAAAGAAGGTGTAAGAGGCATTTATGAGGATGGGCTTGAGTCAAATGCATTAAATGCAAGCATTTAAGAGGCATGGGGAGAGACATGGGCTTAAGGAATCTTCATTAATGAGGCATTAATGAGAGCCTTAAAGAAGCATSRRAAGGGTGTAAGRGGGTGGCTTGAGAAAGTGGACTTRGAGAGAGTCAAGSTTGAGAAAGTTGACTCTCCCAAGTGGGTTGAGTTGTTAATCATTCCTTAATGGAATGTGACAACATTAGGAGGGAGGTTAGAATTAGATTAGCAAGGGGGGAATAGGTTGGGATGGGTTAGAACCCAGGGTAGAAGTGGTTGAGATAGGTTAGGTTAGGGTTTAGGGGAATATAAGTGAAATGAATTAAACTTATTTAATTCATTCAAAAATAAGAATATTAATTATTTAAGCTTTTTATTGCTTTTGATAATTAATTAGGACTATAGCCATTTTAATTAAATTAATAGCCTAGGGGAATGGGTTTAAAATGCAAGTGATGAGATAGATTAATTCCTTTATAATTAAATACTTTAGCCATTGTTTGAATTTGATAATATTTGATTGGTTGAAATTGATTTGAATTGTATGGCTGAAGTAGTTAATATAAATTAGTGATAAAAATCACCTAGGACATTAAATTTGATTTAATAATAAATTATGCCAAAGTAACATTGTCTTGACATAATAGGGGGTATGATCACACCTAGGGCAAACATGGTCTATGGTCGATACAGACCAAATCCAGGTGGTTACATCACCTGAGTGCCCTTTTTCTTCTTTGAAGAGGAACCTTGGATGGTATTTTTATTCTCATAGTCTTCATCCTCCTCAGAATGCAAGCCTGTGCTATCCTCTGTGTCTGAGGGGATGTAATCCGAGCCTGAAACCTCCATTTCCTCTTTCTGGTTCACTTCTTTACCCATAATCTGGGCTTTAAAGTATTCATAGATGAGCAATAAGAGCCCTTCATGTAGTGCGGGGTTGGCTATGGATTTTTCCCTATAGCCATTGATATTATCATTTATGGAAGCATAAATGTAAAAGGGGATACTAATCAACATGCTGTGGCAAAAATGATTCAAAAGCACGAAGTGGTGGGTGCGGATTCTATCAAACCTGGTGTCCAAGGTTATGTAGTAGATGATGGCATAGAGCACAAACTACCACAACATTATCAACCCATCAGGCAAGTAAAGGGTGCCAAATTTGGTGAGCTCATCCTTTTCCTCATCATCTCTCATGAAGTCATTAATCATAGCATCCAAAATCTTTCGGTCTCTGTAGAATTTTTTCCCAACTATGGGAATCCCTGTCACCACTGAGATGACATCTTCTGTCATAGTGAACTTTCTTCCCTCGATTTCAATGCTACCCTCATTCCAGTTTTTGATGAAAAGCTTTGTAACAGATGAATTCCCACCATGGAGCCTTTCTATAAAGGTGGAAATGCCCCCATTCTTGAGGTACTTCCAAACCTTTGTTCACCTTTTCCATTTTGTTCTATCCTTTGTGGGCTCCCTCCTGTGCCTTTCTCTACCCATAGCAAAAAGATTGAGAATCGTTAGCAAGGGAAAGGTTCTGCGGAAATCTAATATCTTAGAATAGTTCTAGAAATGCTGATTTTTGTGCCTTATGTCGTAAGTAACCTTTTTACTTCCAGATACCCAGAAAATTTGTCGAGTTTGATGGTAGTTATTACCCTTACAGCCTGTCATGTACTTTGCTTTTATGGCAACGCCATTTCCTAGCTTAGCTTTCATGTTCATGATTACCTTTTATTTTTCCTTCCTTCCCAAGGATTTGGTCATGATCAACTAAATCCAAGGCTTCACGTGGCATATCTCTGCTGCTATGCCAGCGTATTTGCTTGTCACTTCACACTACCATGTTGGCAAAGCAGTTAGCAACTTGGTTGCCTTGTCTGAACATGTGGGTTATGTACACCCTTTCAAAGGAATTTAAAAGTTCATGTGTCTCCTCTATCATGTTTGCAATCATCCACGAGGGTGGGTGGATAATGTTGAGGTAGTGGATGATGTTTTTTGAGTCACCTTCTAACCAGAGTTGTTTGATTCCCAAATCGTGGGCTAACTTTGTAACTTGGAGGGTGGCATTGGCTTCTACATAGTGGTTATTTTGAAAACCCAACGGGAAGCTGACGACATCAATGCCATAACCAAAGAAATTCTAAATAATTCCTCCACTTCCCACCCTTCCAGGGTTGCCTTTGGTAGCACCATCAAAGTTGGCTTTTGACCAACCTTCCGGGGGACTACACCAGGTGCAGCTTTGTCTCTTACTCACAGAGTTCTTGGGGTTAGCAGCATCCCTATTATCTACAAAAGGGTTAGTATTCCCATAGGAGACAAAATTGTTTAGGAGAGCATGGTGAATTGTTTCAAAAATGATTTTGGGGTTGGCACTAGTGTCCCTAAAGATGCGGTTATTCCACTCTTTCTATATGCCCTAGCAAAGGTGAGGAAACACCCATGACCATATTGTTTGAAATGCTATATTTTTGAAGGGCCAGGTCCAGTTAAAGAACAACTCCTTGGCCAAGGAGGGGAAGCACCGTTGCAGACCAAAAAGAGAAAGGATAAAATGCCAAATAGTGCTGGTGAAGCTGCAATGAATAAAGAGATGGTCTACTGATTCCACTTGAGAGAGGCAAAGGGCACATCTATTGGTAATAGGGATGCCACATTTAGTTAAGTGGTCAACATTGAGAATGTGGTTTTGGAGCAAGAGCTAGAAAAAAACATTGATTTTCAGAGCAAGGCCAGGAAGCTAGGCTTTCATCCAGAAGGGTAAGGTGTCTTGGGCAACAAGAGTAGAATAAGCAGAGGCCACAGTAAAGGATCCATTTGGGGAGCCTTTCCAGATCAGGGCATCTTGGTGCTGGGATAGAGAAGTAGTATTGAGGGTATTGAGGAGAGGGGTTAAGTCCTGGGAGACAGAACCAAGATTCACCCAAGAATTTGCAACTCTGTAATTTCTAACCCTATCCCCATAAAGCTCTGTGCAAGCTTCCTTCCACTAGTTGAAAGAGTCAATATCTTTCAGAGGTTTACTGAAAAGCCAATTGTCATTCTGAAAGCTGACACAAAGCCCATTACCAACTTTCCATCTTGCCTTAGATTTGGCCAGGTCTTTGGCCTTAATTAGGCCATTCCATATTATGGATCCTTTTGGGATGTCTTCGTTCTCGAAGAAGGAGTGCAAAGAGTTGTTGGGAAGATATTTCTCCTCAAAGTAGTCACGTCATTCCCCAGTACCATTGAATATCTGCCAAATTTGTTTCGCCTGGAGAGCTTTGTTGAAAGGCTTTAATATTCTGATACCAAGACCCCCGTCTCTTTTGGGAAGACAAATTTTGTCCCAAGCAATCAGAGGGATACGCTTATGCTCTTCCACCCCAGACCATAGAAATCTTCTTTGTATTTTTTCTAAAGCTTCCACCACCTTAGAAATAATGGAGAAAAAACTAAGGGCATAGGTGGGGAGGTTTTGAAGAGTAGACTTGGCCATCTATATCTTGCCCGCTTGACTTAGAATAATACCCTTCCATCTGGCCAACTTTTTGTTAAATCTGTCTATGAGTTTGTGCCAGAAATCTTCTGAGGGCTTAGCTCCAAGAGGGAGGCCTAAGTAGGTGGAAGGGAGGGATCCTATCCCACACCCCATGATTTATGTATTTCTTCTTTGTCTAACCTCAGGAGTATGATAAAGAATAAAGACCTCTTATTCCAGTTGGTGGATTGGCCAGTGGCTCTAGTGTAGGAATCCAACAAGTTTTTGATAACTCTAGCCTCGTTCACCATCGCTTCCCCACCTAAGATGGTATCATCAATGAATTTTTGGTGTGAAAAGATAGAGGATCTAGATGAAGGCCTAATGCCTTTGAGCTCCCCTGCACCTTTGTTAGCTGAAATAAGTCTTCCCAAGCATTCCGCCGAAATAATGAAGAGAATAGGGGAAAGAGGGTCCCCTTGTCTCAGGCCTCTCGAGGCACTAAAGAAGGCCGAGGGAGAGCCATTCACTAGGACCGAGAAGGAAGGTGAGGAAATGAGCTGGTGGATGATGAGATAGACTTTGCTATTAAAACCAAAAGCACCCAACACCTTCATTAGGAGGGACCAATCCACACGGTCATAGGCTTTGGATAGGTCAATCTTGAGCAAGAAACCTTCCTTGTTCCCAGCTTCTAAAGAGTGAATCACCTCATGCACCGCCATGATCGAGTCTAGGATTTATCTTCCAGGAAAAAAAACCTAACTCTTGTTGGGCAATAATGAAAGGGACTATATGAAGAATTCTAATAGTGATCACTTTGGAGATTATCTTATAAAACAAGTTGCAAAGGCTGATAGGTCTGAAAAGATCCATGGAATCTGCCCCTGATACTTTTAGAATAAGCACTAAGTTTGTGGCCTTAAGCTCTTTAAGAAGATTCCTAAATCCAAATAATTGCTGCACTGCTTTGAATAGATCAAACTTGACAATTTCCTAGAACTTGTGGAAGAAGAACATGGGGAATCCATCAGGGCCTGGGGCCTTAACAACTAGAAGGGAGTCCAAGGCCTTTTTCACTTCCTTCATGTTAGGAATAGCGCACAAGGCTTTATTTTGATTTTTTTATATGACCAAAGGGATGTTTCCCAAGAGCATCTCCTGGTCAAGATCAGACAGGTTAGGATCAATCGAGAGAAGGGATTTGAAGAAATCCACTGCTACTATAGATATGCCTTTCTCATCTTGTACCATCTGGTTTCCACTCCTGATATTGCTAAGTCGGTTAGCTGCCCTGTGTTTCATGGTAGATAAACAAAATAAATGGGTGTTTCGATCCCCCTCTTTTAGCCAAGTTGATCTAGACCTTTATTTCCAGTACAATTCCTCCTTGCCAATCACATTGTAGTATTCCAAGAGCAAATTTTTCTCAAGACTCAGATTAGTCTCATCATATCCATCCCTCTAGATAGTCTCTTGAATTTCTCCTAGGTTAGAGGCGACCTTTTCTTTGGAGGCAAAGATGTCCCTGAACTCCTTTTTATTCCAGAGTTTGATGTTGGTTTTAACATTTCTAATTTTTTTAGGTATTTTAAACATGGCAGTAGCTTTTATATCAATATTCCACCACTCTAAAATCTTGTTGTTGATATTAGGATGTGTAATCCACATTCTTTCAAATATTAAGGGGAAGTTCCTTTGTTTTATTATCAGATCCAGGGTGAGGGAAATGGGGGAATGATCCGAGCCAATTCTCACAAGAGTAGAAAGTTTGTTGTTATGGGAGCCCAGCCAGTCAGTAGTGATCAGAGCTTTATCAAGCTGAGCCTGAATGCAGTCAGTCTAAGTTCTCTGATTACTCCAAGTGTAATTTTCCCCCTGAAGGTCTAGGTCTAGTAACCCAAGATCGTTGATGAAGTCCATTAGATCTTGCCTACTTTCTAGGTCTGGGAGGATACCTCCCTGTTTCTCCCCAACCTTTAGAGGAGTGTTAAAATCCCCCATGATGATACATTTAGAAAGATCTAACATAGACATAATTCCTCTAAGTTTATCCCAAAAACATTTGCGTCCGCGTTTTGTGTTAGGAGCATAGATATTCATGATATGCCAACTATCTTTCAAGTTAATGTTTGTAAGGTTAAGGAGAAGAGTATTACCTTCACCATAAATTATGTCTGCAATCCAGAGAGAAGAATTCCACAGAGTCATCATCCCTCCTGAGGCTCCTTCCGAGTTCGTATCAGACCTATTCATGGACTTGCTAAACTTGATGCGTTCTAGTTTGTCCTTAGTCATCTTTGTTTCTTGGATTAGCATCACATCTGGTCTATGGTCCCTGATCATGTTTATAACAACATCCTCCTTGTGCAGCCCATTTAATCCGTGTATGTTCCATGATATTAACTTTATTTATAACTTGAGGTGCGGGCTAACTAGATGTTCTATTGGGTTCCATCCGCTATGTTCCTCCAGGCTTCTTCTTGCCGAATCTAGTTCAGTGATTTTCACCCTAGAATTTTCTTATTACCTCCTAGATCAGCTCTGTTCTTAATTCTAGTTGTAACTAGGGAAATTGGGGAAGGATCCCTACTACTTTTTCTATTCTTGAATTTTTTCCATTCCCCCTCCTTCTTGTCTTTGTGTTTTGCAAATATTCCTTCCATTCTTGTGAATCTTCTTGGAGTGGTCGAGATAAGGAGTGCTTCCAGTTCTGCATCCTAGCTCTTAGAATTTGTGGGCTCTTGTGGGACATCCTTCATGAGGTTCTACGTGGGAAAGTAGACTCCTATTTCCCATGAAATTTTAGGAGATCAAGATCCCATCATTGAAGGGGAGTGGGGGGACTATGTATCACAGCCCTGATCTATAGAGGGATTCAGAGTGCTTTCCTCTGAGATAGGGTTCACCCCTACAAAGGGCATCAGGTCCAGACATTTGACCATAGTTGAATGGATCTTTAAAGGATCTTTTGTGGTGACCGAGGCCGATTCAACTTCTCCCCCATGCATAGGGGGTTCCTTTTTCCTCCAAAACTGAGGTCCAGTGTAAGAGTTCCCCTAGTTTGGGGCCTCATGGTGTTGGTCCTTTATATTCCCTCTAGAATTTTGGGTTTTCTTAACTTTTTCCTTAGTGAGCAAAGGGCATCTCCTTACCATATGGCCTGCCTTTTTGCAGTGGAAGCAGGAAAAAGGAACACTTTCATATTCTAGTTTTTGGTGTCTTTTAGCAAGCTTTGAGTGGATTTCTATGACCTCTGGCATATCCATCCCTTCTTCAACACCAATGTAGATTCTTGCAAAAGTGAGGTGCCTCCTATCCTCAGTCATAGGGTTGATAAAAAGGAGTTCTCCAAAAGCTTTAGCTATTCCAGCAAAGACATCTTCGTACCAGAACTCCAGTGGGAGATCAGGTATCCTTACCCAGACCAGAGCTTAGACAAAAAATGAATCATTTAGGTCCATATTAGGGGACAACTTGTGCAGGGAAAGAGTAGATTTACTCATAGCCCACGCCCCCGCACAGAGTATCTTGGCATAGTTTTCTTGACATGAGAACTTGAAAGATAAGAAGCCCCTAGTTATGGATTTTATTTCAAATTGACCCTTTAGAAACCATTTCCTCTTGGAAAAGGATCTGACAGTATCAATATTAGGCCTAGAGCCAATTAATTTACCCACTAGTGTGAGAGACATTATTGCGATATTGTGGTCTATGAGTTCATCCGGTAAAGAGATGGCATATTTTCCTTTGTCTTTATCAGAGAAATATTTTATGATCATAAAAAGGGACTTGCCTGAGGGTTTGGTACCAAAAAGGCTTGACCACGGGTGATGCCGGTCTGAGTCCACTTTGTCGCCATGTTGGGCTTCTGAATATTCTTCTTTAGACCCCACCTCCTCTTTTCCTAGATCCTTCTGTCTTTTGTGTTGGGCCCCGTCCTTGTTTTTTGTGTCTCCCTTTTCTAGGGTTGCGTGTTCCACCATCTCCTCCTTACTCTGCAACTCTCGATGCCTACAAGGATAGTTTCCCACCCGCTTTCAAATTTGGATTTTTTCCCACTCTGCTAACTCCTGCTCCACTCACCATTTTTCATTGAATAGGATTGTTATATAGAACAAAAAAACTATAGTTTCTTTGTCATTGATTCAACACTATAACCAACAAATATGCACTTTTCTCCTTTATTGTCCAAATTTCATCTCAACTCATCTGACACATGTGCATATGCCACACATCCAAATACTCTCATATGAGAAACACTATATTTTCTTTCAGTCCATGCTTCTTGGAGAATTATCTTCTTCAGACTCTTGGTTGAACATCTATTCATAATGTATGTTGCGCAAGCTACAACTTCAGCCCAATATTCATTTTACTTTCAACATACTTCTTGTCATTTCCATGATTGTTCTATTTTTTTCTTTCAGCTACCCAATTTTATTGAAGTGTGTATCTATTTGTGAATTGCTTGTGAATACTATGGTCTTTGCAACAATTTAGAAATTTATTTGAGATGTATTCATCACCTCCATCCATTCTCAATGCTTTGATGTAGTGTCCACTTTTCTACGAGCAGCAAGAGCCTTGAATTCGCAGAAGAAATCAAACACTTCGTTCTTTTGTCTTAGGAAGTGGACCATTTTTTTTCTCGAATAGTCATCAATGAAAGTCATAAAGTAGTAGCTTCCACCAATTGAGGGTATTTGCATAGGTCCACACAAATCTAAATGCACAATATCTAGAGGTGCCTTTTCTCTAATTGACTTGTCAGTTTGAAATGACTATCTATGTTTCTTTTCCAAGATGTATCCTTCACATACTCTTTCTATTTTCTCTATTAGGAGGATTCCCTTGACCATGTTTTTCTTATGAAGAAAATTTAGGGCTACGATGTTTAATGCCCGAATCTTTGATGTCAAATTCAATTTAAATATTTTATTTTTAATTGAAAGATTGTTTGTGTGACTGATGCAACTTCTTCTTTATCATCTTGTGTGTTTATTGTAGGTTGTGCTTGAGCATATTCCACATTCAAATCTGTCTTAATATTTAGGGGGAACATTTTATTGTTTTCAATTTGAACCTCAGTAATGAGATGATTACTTGGAAGTTTGTCTAAAATTGTGGACTCTCCATTTTTAAAGGAAAATCTATACCCTTTTTGAAAAATTTACCCAATGTTCAGTAAAATATGTTTTAAATCAAGAAAAAAATAAACATCAATTATATGTTTTCTCCCACTTCTTGGTTAGAATTTTGATCTTCCCTTTTCCTTTGACTTCTACTTTATTGTCATTGCCCAATGTTACATCATATTTTACACTCTCATCCTAACTAGATAAGATTTCTAAATTCCCTATCATATGATTGTCGCAACCTGAGTCTAAAAACCATACATCTTTTTCATTTTCTTGTGCAATATTGCATGCCAAAAACATAGTACTTTTGTCTAGTTTTTTTATTTTGGTTTTCTTTTGTAAAATATGAATTTTTGTGTCTAGAATTATAGTATTTCTTTCTATATTCATTCAAATAATATCATACTTTTGGCCTTGAGGCTAATTTTGAAATGCATTTTGTGTTGGGTTATGGTTACTACCTCTTTCATTTGAGCTTTATGGGATGCCTCTTCCACCTCTATATGAATTCCTTCCTCCACCTCTACAATTTAATCTTCCTCCGCCTCAAGCAGGGTTGATTGAAACTTGTGAAATGAATTCATTGCTCCTATGATGTGTTTTCTGACCTACTCAGCCTATGCTCTTGTGGAATAAGAGATGCAGAGAGCTCATCAATTGAAAAATGTGATAGGTTCTTTGTTTTGTTTATGGCTACAATAATTGAGTCAAAGTTTGTGGGAAAACTTCTTAGAATTTTCTTAACCATTCTCCTATCCTCAAGTACCTCTCCATGTGATCTGATTTGATTTACTAGTCCAATGATTTGCTTGAAGAATGAATCTACATATTAATTGTCTTTCATGTATATTGTTTCAAAATCCATTCTCAACATTTGCAACGTAGCTATTTTAACCTTTTACATGCCTTCATTTGTTGTTTGGACTTTTTTTCTACTACTATGATGGATTATAGGAGGCTCTCCATTTGCTATCTTATTTTCAAAATAAAAAATTTGTGAATGAATATTTTGAATGGTTTGTTGTTAACATAATTAATTATTTTTATCTTATTCTTAAAAAATATCAATAGAAGTATAGTCATTTTGATTATATATTTTATTTTTTATGAGATGTTAAGAAATATTAATTTCAAGACATCTATCTTACCTATGTCACAAATTAAATATAAACACCCTAAGATTAATATATGTTGAAATCAATTAAATGCATATATTATTATTATTATGTTTTAAATAAAAATACAACTTTTTGAAAACACACTAACTTGAAAATCATGAAACAAATAAAAAGGGTCAAAGATAAAAATAACAAGGTCTCTTACATCCATATCGTGAATAATATTGGACAACATTACAATAGATGAAAGAAAAAAGATCCCTACATATAAGAGATGAGATACAATCATTGAGTCAATGCCACATTATTCAAATTGTTCATTAGGATTAAGAAAAGTATGATACGATCCTCCATGAAAATAAAAACAGAGACGAATGGTATGCTGAAAAAACAATAAGGCTTTAATATTGCTACTAGAATTCAACTATGTAGTATTTTGAGTCAAAGTCATTGAACCATGTTTCATGAGTAGTGGTTCACATGAACCCATCTCTCATGATAATTAATGAAACACTTAGCACTCATAGCATCTAGGTGATGCTTACAGAGGTGAAACACCAGGACTTCCCAAGAGGTCAACCATCCCTGTACTACTCCAGCTCAAGTGCACTTAACTACAAAGTTTCCTCCATGGTTAAAACCAATTTTTTTGCAACCCCATTTGAAAAACCTTTAGCAAGTGGTGTGCCTTATGAACCATTCATTATAATTCCCCTTAAGCTCATCAATTGATAAATAGGATATATTTTCCACATGAAGTCAAATTCTGATATTGCTATTGAGATTCAACTGTGTAGTATTTTGAGTCAAACTCATTGACCCATGTTTTATGAGTAGTGGTTCATATGAACCCATCTCCCATGAGAATTAATGGAAAACTTAGCACTCATTTCAGGGTATATACATGAAGGTGGGGGTCCAAAAATGTGCCAAAAAAAAGTTTGGTTCCCCAAAAGCAATAGGGCGTACGCCCTATAGTGTGCACGCGCAATGGATTTGATTTCCTGAGCCTAAGGCTTGGGAAATTAAATCCAATAGCACATGCACACTATAACGTGTACACACTGTAGTGAGTACGCACTAAATAACATTATCAAAATAATTAAGGGAGGGAGGAAGAAATCCCAACAGGCCTTGATGGACCAATTCTAGCACTAGGTCAATACATAAAATGTAACATTTAAGTAAAGTTACATACTCTTCCTTTCTTATACTTAAGTTAAGGTTTATGTATATACTTTCATGATGTTTGAGAGTGGTTTCAGCTTCATAGGATTTAAGATAAAAACTCTGGATTTTGAGGGTTTATAGGAAATTTTAGAATTAGCCAAATTTCAGGAATCAACACAATGTCTTCAACATGATTCTCATTGGACTATTAATTATAATATTAATCCATTGACCTGATTAAGGATACTCTTTAGGGTTATAAGTGTTTTTAATGTATCATAAGGGGTCATAATGGGTCCTAAGTGGTCCTAGGTCCCTGTAGGACCCATTACAACCCTTAGGACACATTAAGGCCTCTTAAGAACCCTTATACCACATTAATCATAGTAGGACACACTAATGTGATCTAAAAGTGTACTATTATTTCCCAAGGGGTTTTAATTGGTTCTAAGTGATCCTAGGAACCCATAGGACCCATTTCAATCCCTTAGGACCCATTAGGACATATTAGGACTCATTAGGACCCCTTAGAACACATTAATAGTCATAGGAACCATTAGAGAGAGAGAGAGAGCATTAATCATTGTAGGACACTCTTTAGAATTCTAAGTGGTTCTAATGTATCATAAGGAGTCATAATGGGTCCTAATTAGTGGTCCTAAAACCCTTTAGGAACCATCAAAACCCCTTAAGACACATTAGGAATCATTAGGATCTCTTAGGACACATTATGACCTCTTAGGACCCCTTTGAATTCATTAATCATTATAGGACATACTAATGGGCTCTAATGTGTCCTAATGCATCCTAATATTTCCTAAGGGGTTCTAATGGGTTATAAGTGGTCTTAGGAACCCTTAGGACCCATTAAGACCCATTGAGACCAATTATAGGACATTAGGACCCATTTTAACCCCTTAGAAGACATTAATAGTCATACGATTCTTTAGAGAGAGAGAAAGAAGATTACGACCCCTTAAGACCCCTCTCTCTACATCTTAAGGGTCATAAGAATTTTCAAGGGGTCCTAGGATACATTAATGTGTAATAAGACCCCTTACCATACACTAATGAATGGTAAGGGGTCTTAAGGGGTCCTAAGACACATTAATCTGTCCGAGGACCCCTTATGACCCCTTACAACCCTTTAGGACCCTTAGGATGAATAGTAAGGGGTCCTAAGGGGTTATAGGAGTAATTAATGTGTTGTAGCACTCCTTATGACCCATTTGGGCCCAGCTCTCTATTTCTTAGGGGTACTAGGATTGTTAAGGGGTCTTAGGACACACTAATGTTTTCTAGGACCCCTTAGACCCCTTACAACCCCCTAGGACCCCTTAGCATACACTAATGAATGATAAGGGGTCCTAAGGGGTTTTAAGGGGTGATAATACACATTAATGTGTCCTAGGACCCTTCATGGCCCCTTAGAAACTTTTAATACACCTAATATGTATGATAAGGGGTCCTAAGAGGTAATTAATCTATCCTAGAACCCCTTAGGACCCTCGAGTAACACTCTCTCTAAATCTTATGGATTGTAAGGGTTTTTAATGTGTCATAGGAATTCTTAGACCCCTTACAACCCCTTAGGACACCTGACCATACAGTAATGAATGGTAAGTAGTGCTAAAGGGTTGTTAGTGGCCTTAAGGGGTCCTAGGACACATTATTGTGTTATAGGACCCCATAAGATGCCTTACAATAAGATAATGAAATTTAAGGGCTCCTAAGGGGTTCTCAGTGGTCTTAAGGGGTCCTGGGACACATTACTATGTCATAGGATGCTTTAAGACCCCCTAGGACCCCTTACCATACACTAATGTATGGTAAGGGGTCTTAAGGGGTTGTAAGGGGTCTTAAAGGGTCCTATGAAAAATTAATTTTTCCTAGAACCCCTCACTACAACATTTGGGCTCAAATTTCGACACCAGTTTGCGATGGTGCTACCATTTGTGTGTGATTTTTTTTTTTTTCCAAGTGCCCCCGATGCTATCGTAGTGGCGATGATTCCATCGTAATTGCGACACCCTCTTGAATATAAAAAAATAAAATAAAAAGAAAGGTTAATTTGTGATCGAGTTGCGCATGCGAGCGGAAGAGGGCCCTAATTACTATTGTATGTTGAAGACATGAAGAATAGGTGAATCTCGATGGATTTTTTTTAGGTGAAGATCTCGTAGGATTCTTTACATTCAATCTGGCCGATAAGCTCTACGTTTTGTTGTGTAGGCCGCATCCCTCATTAGGTATGTCTTTGTACCTTTTATTAAACAAAATATCACTATTGTAGATCATTTTTGATTTCATTACTTGAAAAATCATAAAAACTCTGTATTTTCCTCTTGTATTGATGATTTCATTAGACATCTGGACTTTTTCTTATTAGCTTTTGATACATGTGTCTCTGCTAAATCTTCTTTTATATGCTCGTGAATAAGGGTTCATATATTAGTGCTCTAGTTGAAAGAAAAACATAATGAAAACCCTACAAGCTCTATTTTTTCTTGCAAGCCGCGGGTCTCTTAGTTGAGGGTTTCAATCGTGACTTTACTCTTTGAAACCCATTTTGATTTTATGCACATTTCAATGATCTATACTTTATTTTGTCCGAGCTTTCTTTCAGCTGTGAGTTTTCTTTGTGCTTGTACTGGCAAATGGGCATTTATTTTTACTGGCGAATGGAAGGTCTGGTTTGAAATGATTTCACTGCAGTAGCCATGGGACATGAGTTTCCCTAAGACAATTTGTAATGTGATTTGTTCATTTTATCGAATCTCCTTATTTGGTTCATATTTTGAAATTTGTGAAACTGTTTTGAACATGGATGCTTTTGAACATGATCATGCGACAATAGAGAAGGATATAAATCAGAATTAACAATCAGAGAAAAAATTTTCTCTGTCCATTAAGATTAGGCTTCCCAATTTTCACCATAACATTCTTCATTCCTTGTTACATTCCTTTGTCACAATGGAATCCCTGAGTAGTTACCTATATATTATTTAATAGAAATTATATTGGATCTAGGGTTTCAAACACAATTGGAAATCATTAAATCTCATTGCACTTTGTTGAAATACCCTAGACCACTAAGAGGGAGAGGTGAATTACTTGTCTTTAATGTAAATTTATTAAACATGTAGATGCTTTAAAATTAGTTGCATGAAAACATAATTTTGACTATCAACACAAAACAATAGCATAAAGTCATATATCAATCCATAGAACAATTGAATCATATATGCACATCACATAACACCAATGTTTGAGTGGAAAATCATTGAAGGGTAAAAACCCACTATGTAATAAAATTCATTAAGCCTCACTGACCATGAAAACCTCACTGGATACAAATATGCCTCACTAGAAATACAAGCCTCAATGGCTACATTCAAGGTATCAACCCTAGGAGCACCAACCCCTTACAAAGATATCACTGATCAAAACCTCACTAGCTACTTCCAAAGCACCAACCCTAAGAGCACCAACTCCCTTACAAAGTTCTTAAGATGAAATAATCATGATTCAAATGGCTACTCTATTTTATTATAGATCACTAAATAATATTCTCTCATCAAAAAAATATTATAATACACAACACTGATAACTTTCTTATACACTATTACAATCATTTGCAAACACAACGTTAACACTTTATATTTCATTTTCAATGAATATCTACAAAAAGAAGATTGGTTGTCACTTAAGTTCTTATCATCTTCTTTCTTTCAACACACATTAATTATTCATGTTACTACATCATTTAACTATGATAATTTTCACTATGTTTGTCTCTGCAAATTACACTTTGTATCAACAGCTTGCCAAAAAATCATCTACATATTTCAATCTTCATCAAACAGTTAGAAGAAATAACTGCACACAAACCTATCCTGTTAACTTCTTGTCAAATGTTTGTTGTAGGAACTAGCCATTTTCATTTAAGAAACTAATCTCTTATCTTCAAACCCATGCCTATGAATAATTGTGCATTGATCTAAGGTATGACT
>MU227899.1:278186-291169 GCA_018584345.1 Thuja plicata
CTGCCTTGAAACATGAACAGTTCCTTCATATGTTGTAAATTTCATGATTGTTCTTCACTTAAGTAGAGATTCACATTCACCGTACTTTTCCTATATTGTATGTCGCATGTATTGAACTTTGGAGTTGTTGGTGGTGATTTGTAATTTTATCTAAGTCATCTCTTGGGAATGTATTAAACTCTTTGCAACATTGAACCTTCCATGGACACCCACATGATGATTTATCAACAAATAATTCATATGGGATCTACAATTATTCACTCCTATTGAATGTTTACAATGACAAGGTATTGTAGTATATATAGCCTATGGCCATTGCCTTTGTATCACTATTGTAAGTTTCAAATTTATCAAATTGTTGATATCATTGGCTTCTCCTGTATACCCGTTGGAATGATTTCACTACATCTACACTTTTGTTTGTTAATGTTGTTTTGTATTATCCACATGAACTTGTATCTTGATTTGAGTCTTTAATAAAACTGCCACTCATCAGTTTTACATCTGTTTCTATTCCTATCACTAACATGACAGGAAGTTCTTTATAGTAGTTGTTCAGGCTTAGATTTGTCACCCTAAATAAGGCATTAAGGCTTCATGGCAATTCTATCTAACAATGGAAACTTCCTCTAGCTGTGGATGAACTATGGATGAGGAAGAGTCTCCAGACTCTAGGTCGGTTCCTATTTAGTATGGAATATCACCTCCTGATTGAAAATTTAATTGAGAAAAGGGAGAAAGATTTAAAATTGAACTTGCATGGATAAAACTAGAAAAGGTGATACACCAAGAAGATTCAAATCTTTCAAAAGCTTCTAATTGACACTCACTTAACATACCCTAGGGATCTCTGCACTATCATTCATTGTCCAATACATAGGCTAATTGGAAGACCACAACTAGGGTTTAACCACAAGTAGTAATTTTACCATTAACAACATGCATATTCTGCAAAAGGCTTATATTCTATGATATAGAATAGGAATCAGTGCAATTCACTAATCCATATTACAACTGTATTACTCTTGGATGCAGAAAATTGAAAAGGAATTTGAACAAATGATCACAATAAGATGTATGGAAAAGTGGGGCAACTATATTCTTCTCAAAATTTATATACAAGTTACATGTATGAATTTTAGAATAATGGCAAGGAATAGTGGAATCCTCTTGCACAAAATCAAAATTACTAGCATGAACTTACAATGGAATACAAAAACATGAACAAACAGCTATAGGAATAGAAAATTCACTAAAGCTCCTCTATCCACGAATTTGAACCCCTAAAACATGAAGTAAATCCACCACTAAATAGCCAACATGGCTTATTTCAAAAACTAATTCCCCCCAAAACCCCCATGATAGATCTCCCAAACTATAGGGCCCCATTAGCACCCTAAATCTAAACCCTAAGATTTTTACCCCTAAGTTGATAGATAAGAATATATCTTATTGCATACTTTATCAACTTTTACCTATTCGAATACATGACATTTCAACCCTTAATGCATTACCACCTTATTTGAAAACCCAAAAACCTAAATTCAAAGGGGATGAAAACACTTATCAACTTGGCATCATAATTAATCCCAAATCTTCCAACACCACACCACTATAGTTGATGCAGCTGCAGTTTGTTTGGTCACCATGGTTTGTAGTCGACTTGACCATCTCAGTTTGAAGGGATAGTTTTGAGACTTTGTGGCACTAAAAGTACAATCATGGCAATATGGAGGTAATGTCAATGCAATGGGAACTGCAACCACATTTAGTCCATCTGATAGTGGATTTAAAATGTGAGTAAAACACAATACATTTTCATTGATTTCATTTGTGAGTTAGGGTTTTTCCTTTGTGACGCCGCCATGTTGAAACTGGAAACCATGAATCTCTGTAATGTATCCACCTATGTTCTATGGAAAAGACTCTAGCTTCATGAGCTTTAGGAGGGAAAAGGATGTCATTTCATGCTCAGTGTAACACAAGACATCTTTCTATTGTACTTTCCTTCAATACAGGCCACGGATTTTGGTCTTCTTTTGCTTTGAACTTGGGCTTCAACTGTAAGTCATCTTCCATTTGCTTGAATGTTGGGACATTTGGTGATATAGTGTCTTTAAGCCAATACAAATGGCACCACATAGTTGTTTGTAACTTGGGTTTCTTGAGCTGATGTTTTTACCACTATCATGGGTTTTGAACTGTAGTGCATAAAGGAGACTCAGGAAGCTCTTCACTATTTGTGACCACCACTGCAAACTTGGAATGTATTATCACTGCAGCCTTTGAATGGTCTCAAGCTGTGGTTGAGATGTCGAGCCCATAAATTTTGGTTTTGAACTGGGGATGTCTCAGCCACAGCTTCAGACTCATCCCTAGTTTGTTGTGTATCATAGAGCAACACCACTGCTAGTCTGAGAGTGATGTCGAACTGTGATTGAGGCATCAAGCTACTATGAAATTTGGCCTTCACTACTTAGTCATCTTAGCAAAAGCTTGAGACTCATCCCCATTCTGTAGTGTGACATGGAACTGGGGAAAAACACTGTAGCCTCTACTGTCTTCTTTTGAATGTCGTGGGTTGTCTTTTAGCTTCCTCCTTTAGACACACAGGCAATAGACAAAGCTATGACTCTTTTGTCTCAACCACCATGTGGGTTCTCTTCAACATATAAAAATGTATCTTATGACTGAAAGGTGCAGTGGATGTATTTGGTTTAAACTCTATAACATCTTTCAGTCATAAGCTTCACATTTTTTCTACGAGTTGATACAACCATGACTGAAAGTATAAAGAGAATACACTAGCAATTTTTTGAGCATACAGATAAGTGATCATTATTACTTTGTTTGCTGTAGAATAGAGATGATGTGAAACTTGATAACGATGAGGTTTTTTACTGTATCGACTCTCTCAATGTAATCATTATTTAGTGTTTGATAAATGTTGGAATACTTTGCTTGATGTCAACTGTAGCTTAAAACGTTGATATAAATTTTAAACTAGTCTTGGTTTACTATCAATCCCATCACTGCAGCACTGCTTAATGTTGAACTTTGCTGTCATACCCACATGCTGTCATTCACAATATTTTGAAATACCCACATGGCTTTTGAACTTGCACTTGAAGTTATCAGTTTTGATGCTTGTCTGAATTTAAAGTAAAACATGGGTTTTTTTCACTGTTTAAATGTTTTGGAAAACATTCTCCTTTCTGTCACGACTTTTAATAAGCATAAAACATGCTTCCCTGTTCAGACCGAACACTCTTTTGTATCAGCTGTGCTATGTTTTATATGCAAAAAAATGAAATATTTCTCCTCTAGTATGCTTGTAAAACATAACTATTTTTGTTTAACTGATAATAGTATAAGCAAAATATATGAAACACGAGTATGTTTGAACTTTTCAAAATGTTAAATGCGGTTAGTGTAAAAACACACTGTTTCTTTTAAATGTATACAATATTTTACCCATGGGGTTCAAGCACGGGCTCATGACTCCAATGGGTCATTCTAAAAAATGAGAAACCCTAATTGGAATATATGTTTTAACATCATTGCATACCTTGTACTATCATCATGAATGTATATTATCTTTTAGTACAATAGTATAAGATGTATTCGTTTAAACACTCTGCATTTAGATCTCTCTTGAAAATTAACATGAAGACATGAATTGTATATCTTTGAAATCAACATCCATAAGGTTGATAGATAATCATTGACATTCCATTCTTGATGTCTGTCTTCTGTGCATTTTCCACCATCATGAATGCAAACTTATGCAGATACTGAGATTGTTAATTTCTTTCTTTATTTGCAGCTTCCATATTTGTTTGTTATCCATATTCCTTTGAAAATTCAGCTCTTAAACATGAACATAACAACAACATTATGTCATAGAAAATATGATTAATATTTATGCATGTGTTTTCAAATTTGATCTCCAAAATGAACTTTTAACAGATGTCTTGAAACAACATACACATGAAGAGGTACTTACTGTAACAACATTTCTGAATCTCCCTTATTTACATGAAGACAGTGAACTTTCAGATTCTTTCAATTCTGCATTTTTCCAGTTTTCTTTGTTCATGTGCCTCCTGTAGCATCTTTTGAATTCCTTCATGTGTCTGCATCTTATCCTTCTTATGCATGTGAGTAGTAACCTTATGAGATGTAAACAATCTCCTTCTGGATGTAATGGCTTATGTGAAGTTCGAGCACGGGCTCGTGACATCCACTGCATTATTTTCCCCTGCCTACTACATTCATTCATACATATCTACCCACTTGAACACAAAACACCATTTATTTTATTAGGTCATCAAATCATATACATCAATTAACATTTGTGAGTGAACGTATGCTAAGATGACATTCACTCATGAGTGTTGGTTGGTTTGTATCATTTGTTGAACTATTAGGTTAACCAAATTCTGAAAACCAGTTTCTTAGATGATATGCTAAGTTTGCTCAAATATCTGATTTGATAGAAAAGAATAATATATATCCAAGTGATCATAAATAGTAAAATCTTTCATGTTTGGAACAACTCCCTTTAATACTATTTTTTAGATACTGTGAATGAATGTTTTCTTACTACATTTTTTTCATGAGATTGATATGCAGTATTTAGAAAAATGGATTGTATGTTGTTTGGGTTGCATGTATTGCTTAGATCCAACTAGATCTAACATCCCTCTTTCTTCTCCTGATTCAGGTAAACCCTAAGAGACCTAAATGTAGATGCAGAAGCTAACCACAAGGCAATGCATGGGACCCTTACTCCATACTTTCACTTATGCATTCTATTCTGCAATGTACTACTATTGATATGAAAGGAAAGATGAAACAACACTTATACCATACATTCAGTTTGAATGCACAATGTAATTGATCAATTATAATTTAGAAATTCTTGAGTGTGATCAACTCTTAAAGTACAAATAATAACTTCTAAAAATGAATGTAGTGGTAGAATGTTTATTAATAATATCTGAAGGATAATATTAATGGGACTCTTAAAAAATGTAATTTTTTCCTATTTGTGGTTACTTTGATGCAATGCTGAAAATTAGGGTAACAATTTTGGTGACTTTTGCTGGATGTCTCCCTGCTAGACACAACCCTAGACCTTTATCCTTGGGATATAGAGTTAGGAAACCAAAAACCATGAATGCAAACATTTATTGAAATGAAAATGCAGCTACTCTAGACCAATGCAACCTAAAAACCTAAGCAACCTAGAGACATATGTGCTTGGAAAGCACTTATTGAAAATGAAACCTAGACTAAAACCTAATCCTCAAAGCAAAGATTGAGGTGTATTCCATTAACTAGAATTTGAAGAATTTCTCCATCAGTTGTGGACAACTGATAAGCATTGTTTTCTCTATAGGCTGTAATAACAAATGGGCTTGCCCAAAAGTTGTCAAATTTGTCATGCTACCCTGGCCTATTTTTTAGTACATCCCACCTGAGTACTAGATCACCTTCTTTGTAATTCTTGAATGTAGCCTTCTTTTCAAAATACTTCTTAGTTTGTGCTTGAATTAATTCCATAGTTTCAAAGGCCCCATTCCTCTCTTCTTCTAACTGTAATAAACCAACATACCTCAAGGCAAGGGAATCACCCTCTTCAAAAAAGAGCATTTGATCAGCTAGCTGTAATGCAGGAAATTCTATAAATATGGGTAATTGGACCTCTTTTCCATAAAAAAGAACATAGGGTGAATTCCCAATTATCTTCTTAGGTGTAATTCTATCCAACCATAAGGTCGTCTTCAATTTAGAATGCCAATCTCTTTTGTTTCCTTGCAAGGTCTTCTTGATGATCCTGATTAGGTTTTTATTTGTAGACTCTGCAAGACCATTACCCTATGGATAGAAATTAGAAGAAGTGTTTAAATATATATTGTTCTTGATAGCCCATTCAGTTATATATGATCCAACAAAAGCCAAGGCATTATCTGATACTATGGAGTGAGGAACTCCAAACCTTGTAATAATATCATCATAGAAATTCAGAACATCATTTCCAGAAGATTCCTTTAGTGCAATGGCCTTAGTCCACCTAGTAAAATAATTTGTAGTAGTCAAGATCCATTTATGACCTACACTAGAATTAGGGTTTATTGGGCCAATAAAGTTCACTCCCCAATTGTTGAATGGCTAATCAACAATGATTAATTTTAGAGGCAATGCTGCCAACCTTTGTTTCCCTACAAACATAGCAAAATTTTGGCATCTTCTTGCCCATGAATAAGCATCTTTAAATAAATCTGGCCAATAATAGCTAGCTCTCAAAAATTTTCATGCTGTAGTTTTGGGGCTGAAATTCCCTCCACAAGATCCATCATGAAATTTAGATAAAATCTTATTCTGATCAATATAATCTATACATCTAAGAAGTATACCAACAAGATCTTTCCTATATAGAATGTTATCAATTAGCACATAAGGAATAGATTGAAGCCTAAAGTACCTTCTTTTGGCCCTATCAAGATTTATCGGACATTGGCCAGTTTGCAGGAATCTGGTCATATTTGACAACCAACATGTTGAATCATTAACTAGTATTGGATCACCTCGGGGTGAGATGGCCTCTTCAGTGGGCTTAACCTGATTTTCTCCTTCGGCTAACTGAGCACATAATCCTTTACCTCTAACCAGCTTGGTCACATAGATTTTTACATCATATTCCATGACTTTAGTTATCCACCCTACCCTCTTTTCACTGACATCTTTATTTAACATAAATTCTTTAATGCTAGGGTGTGCAATCATCAGATGTATTTTGTTCCCAGCAACTATATGTTTGAACTTCTTTAAGGCTTTTACAACAGCTAGTACATGCTTTTATACAAAACTATATTTTTCCTCATAATTATTCATACTTTTACTGAAAAAGGCTACCGGCTGCTCCTGTCCTTCCTCATTCTTTTGCACCAACATTGCTGAAATTGTGTCAATACCACCATAAGCATATAAAACAAAATCCTTAGAGAAATCAGGATTAGCTAATGTAGGGGCTGAAGATAAGGCATGCTTATTGCTCAAAACTCTCCTTTCCCTCAGTATTCCAACCGAAAGGCACATTCTTTTTTAACATAGAAGTCAAAGGTTTCAATAAATTTGCAATATTGGGAATAAAGCGTCTAACAAAATTTATCCTTCCAATAAAACTTTGCCATTCCTTTTTATATTTTGGCAGTGATAGCTCAAGAATTGCATGAATCCTTTTAGGATCTATTGTTATACCTCCTTTAGACACTTGATACCCCAAAAGTTTGCCTTCATGTACTACAAAGACATACTTCTTTGGGTTAAGAGAGATTCCAAACTCTCTACATCTCTGCAAAATTTGTTTCAAAGGATCTATGTGCTGGTTTGCAATTTTGTTGTAAATGGTAACATCATCCATATATACTAGAACAAATTTATACATCAAATTTTTGAAAGCCATATCCATTGGTTTCTAAAAAGTAGTTCCTTCATTTGACAGACCAAATGGCATCCTTTTGTAAGCCATTGTACCCCATTTAGTGGTGAATTTTGTTTTGAATTGATCAGATTCTTTAACCAAAATCTGGTTATAACCAGAATATCCATCCAAGAGTGAGAATATTTTAGAACCTGAAACATGTTGAAGGATCTGTTCCGAGGAAGGAAGAGGATGTATATCCTTCAGAGATGCCCTATTTAGGTCTCTAAAATCTGCACAAAGTCTTATCTCTCCATTTTTCTTCCTTACCGGAACTAGATTGGAAACCCATGATGTATGCTTTATTGGGAATACTATACCTCCATCTAAGAGCTTTCTTAGTTCTTTCAGCATTAAAGGTTCTAATTTGTGATTTATGGACCTTTGTCTTTGCCTGATTGGTTTTGCATTTGGTTCTAACTCTATGGTATGCTGAGTCAGTTGAGGATCAAACCCTTTCAAATCAGCATAATCCCAAGCAAATACATCACTATATTCTCTGAAAAGATTAATAAACAATTTTTTTTCCTTGGGAGATTTTATTTTACCAACCTTCAGATATTTGTCTCCAAAGATCTCCACCTCCTCATAATGATCTTCTTTAACTAGTAGACTGGTTTTACTCTTCCTAAATTGATCATCTGTGTTGAAGGCTGATTCTAGGCTGACCAATCCCCTTGGAAGATTATTAGTCTTTAGCTGAATAACTTGATTCTCCATTTTCTGATCATACTTATCTCTTTTAGGAGCAAAAAAATCTTCAGATTCTGTCATAAAACTCAAGATATGTTCATCAGTGCAAAATACTTGCCAATTAGCATCGTTATCTGGAATAGATGGCCTTGCAACAATTTTAATGTGTCTGGTATGAAATTAGTCCTTTATTTTTTGTAATTGTAGCATGTGCGCCAATACCAACCAATCTGTCAGCATGCATGTTCTCCCTTCTAGGTATGGAAATAAGATTGAAAGCATCAAAATCTTCCAAAATATCAGACACTCTTGATTTATACAGCTTTAAGAGATCATTCTTAACAGTATTAATTCCTCTCACCTACCTTACTATTAGCTCACTATCTCCTAATGCCTTTAAACATTTGATTCCCCTATTCCTAGCCCACTCCAAGCCCTGGATCAAGCTCTCATATTCTGCTATATTATTAGAACATAGAAAAGATAACTTGTAAGAAACATAAAATTTATCACCATGAGGTGATATCAACATAGCTCCTGCACCAATACCATCTTTATTCTTTGATCCATCAAAATATAGATCCCATAACTGATTAGATAATTCTAATTCAGGACATTGATCTTTAACTAGATTAGGAACAATTGAATCAGATTCTAACATTACATAATTACCAAAACCAGCATCAAACACATCAATATCTTGATCACTTCTAGATGCCCATTGATCTAGGACAAAATTAGGATATCCTTCAGTTTGTGTGTTGTGAGATGAAGTCTCATTGATTTCATCCGGATCCATGATCACACAACTTGCATTGATGGGGCTAGGATTATAAGGCTCTATGTGGTCTTTGGCCCATAATTCTGATTTTATGGTCACCTTAGCACCATATGTAGTTCTGAAATATAGGTGAGACCAATCTGATGAGATATATCCATCTATTTTGGCTGTGAAGTCTCTTGATAAACACAGAGTGAAGTAAGGGGGTAGATCTATAACAAAAATATCCTAAGAAATGGAGAAGTTTGGACATGAATGCAAGGTTAAACTTGCATTTTAACAACTCCTACTGTTTTAACTGAAGAACCATCAAGTTGGACAACTCCTTTCTCAAGAGGCTCATATTTTAAATCCAATACATTAGCTATGCTCTTTGTCATGATAGTGTTGGTTGCACCAATTTATTCCCAATAATCAAAGAAACATAGAGGGGGGGAGGCTTAATATTTGTAGATTTCTTACCTTCCTTTTCTGTCATCTTCTGCATATTTTTTGGCTTTCTTTCAATTGGTATTGCCGATTGCTTTAATTCTATAGCATTTTTACTTTCTTCAAATATTGGCTGCTACACTTTACTAATATTCCTTTCTCCTTCAACTGCTTCATCATGAACCATTGAAGGCTTTGAATTGGCCAAGACCACTCTAGGAGGATGATGTACAACTTGATGTGGAATTTTTGTTCCTTTTGATAGTTTCTCCTTTAATAAATTAGTTTGCCCTGGAATAGCTAATGAATCCCACATGGAAATAGAAACGTTCATATTTTTCATATTAACAACAATGTTATAAGGAACATCAAATTGTACCTTTTGAGGAGACTTACTAATACTCTGATCTGGGTGTTTCTGATACTATGTTTGTCTATTTGCATGAGTAGAGGCTCCCTTTAGGATTGAAACTGGTGGAATGAGTGATGATTGATTTGTAGCAGCAATCCCAACATTTGATTGCTTTGATTCTAGGGCTCTCTTCTTGGCTCTGGTATTTGCTGATATGGATGAATCACCATTCACTCCATATAACTCTTCCTCTTGCCAATTGAGGAATGCAGTTTTAGGAGCAGTTGTATCACAATGTGGCTGAGCCTCTTCAGTAGATACAGTAGGTTGCAAATCTCTGATACTTTGAACCATTAAGGCCTTATTAAGCACTCCATTAGTACACTTAGACTGATTGTGTTGTTAATTACAGGGATAACACCATTCATAATCTGTAACAAGGTTATTTTGGCTAGGAACAATATCCCTAACAGTATTGAGAGGTGTTGGATTGTATGGCCTGTACGGCCTTTGATTCCATTTTTGCCTATTTGCATTACTATTTCCCTGAACTGTTTCTTGCTGCTTTGATAACTAGGCTGATTAGGCTGCTGAGATGAAGAACCAACAAATTGACCTTGAGTATGGGCTATTGGATGAATTTGTTGTCTTTTCAGGTTAACTAGTTCATTCCTAAAGGTTTGTAGCAAGCTCTCAATTTTTTGTTGACTATTTTTTATGCTTTGCAATTCACTAGGAGGGACAATAGGCATAGTTTCCTCACTTTTGTAAGATGGCAACGGGGCTAGAGGTGGGACAACTAGTGGCATATTGGATTGGATGTTAGGAAAATAAGGCATGGGTGGCCTAGGAGCTATCTTTCTTGCCTGAATGAGACTATTTTCTACCCTTATTGCAATCTCAAAAGCCTGAGGTAAAGAATTCCCTGTTAAGATTGCTAAACTGCAATCTTCCCAAGAACACCTGCATGCATAGCTATTACATAAACAGAAGCAAAAGACAGAAGATAGAAGGATCAGCTATGGTGGCCAAAATGAGAGAGAAGATATATCCATGTTGAAAAGAATAATTTCTATTAACAACAATATTGAATACAAAACTCTGTTAATAAAACTAAGCGGTGATTCCTTATAAAGGATACCAAAGCCCTAAAAGGGAAACTCTTAGAAAATAGAAATTTGCCTAAGTATAACTTAAGCACAAAAGAGTAATTACTAAATTACTCTAACACCCCCCCTTAAGTGTAACTTAGGGAGAAGCAAAACTGCTAAACTACTGCAGAAAGAAGAAAAGAAGGGTCCCGGCAACTAGGCCTGATCAGGTACCCAAAACAAGAAAGAAAACTAGATGAAGAAAAACCTTCAATCTAGAGAAAGAGGTGTCCCAGAGAAAGGAACAAGAAAAGAGCAAGAAGCATCTCCGAAGAATGTCTGAAAACTCTGTCAGAAGATACTGCTAGAACCCCCACTGAAGTGCATGACCAGGTAGAGAAGACAAGTGTCTAAAGAGCTGATGAATCAAACCAGGAAGCAATAGAACCAACAGGTGAACCCCCCCATAATGCTGAACTGGGAGAGGTGACAGGAACATTGAAATGCAGTACCAGAAACAACTGCAGAAGAAGAACCAGGAACACCAACAGTGCAACAGAAGCACACACACAGGATAAAGGGCGGTGTCACAGACACAGACTACATGGGCTAATGTCATGGAAGGTACGCTCACTTGACAAAAGTGGATGCGCCTAAAGCGGCAAATGTATCATAACCCCCCATGGCACTTTATAACACAGTGCGAGTACATCAACCGAACCAGGTGTACAAGATCCAAGAATGCAGATAAAGGCACTTTATCTTAGTGCATTTATAGAACAATGATGCAACAGAAAGAGCATGCAAGCTCAGAAGTCAGAAAGAGGAGTGAGCTATGAACTCAGAAGAAGAGATCCCCGGACCTGTAGAACCAAGCACACCACCAGAGTGCATAAAATGCCAAACGCGGAGGAGTGAAAACCTGGAGCAGAATCTGGAAGAAATACCTTTGCCACTGAATAGTACATAGAGTCAGCTTTTCGATGATATCTCATTTTCCGAAAAAGGAGTCCGGATGAGCCAGATATGACTCCCGGAAGGTAAAACAAAACATCAGACTTCAACAGAAAAAATCGCTATCGAAATGGTGGAACCAAAAACACTAACCTCCACCATCGGAAATTTCTCAGAAAGAGCTTTCCGAAGGTATATGGAAGTCTGAAAAAGACCCCCGTATGCTCCCTATAGAGAGAAAACAGACAGGTACCCCCAGAAAACCAAAAAAGGTTGGTTTTAAGCCCCAGGGGCTAAAACAAATTGGCCCCCGGGTGCATGGCGCACTCTGGGGGTTGGGCCACAGCCCCTGGTCAGTTATATGACTGCGCGGCTGAGAATGGGAGCTCGCGGGGGCTGAGAAAAAAGCGCCACCGCTGGGGGAGCGGTGGCGGAGCGGCTAGAGAACCGCGCAGAGGCGGCGGTGGTGAGAGGACCTGCCGCAGGGGCGGTGGCAGAGCTGAGGGCTCCGGGCAGAGTAGCTGGAGCGGGGCTAAGCGTCGGGTGGGTGGGGCCGTGGAGGGCGGCGGGAGGTGGGGCGGCGCGGGCCGCAGGGCGAGACGAAGGGCTGAGGGGGGCGCTGCCGGCCGGGGCTGAGCGCTGGTGGCGCGGGGGCAGCCTAGCGGTGGCGCCAATCAACCAGCACTGGCTGCGCTGTGCAAAAATGCCGAAACACATTAAAAATGTGTTTTTTTGAATTTTTTTGAAATTTTCCGCCTCGATTCCCGTGTCGTACGGCCCTCGAAGGCCACAAAAAAATGCTGAGAGGCTCCTGCAACCAAAATGGTCAAAATTTATATGTATTTTGACTCTCTCGGGCCTTCTAGATGCAATGGCGGAGTCCGTTTCAGCTCAAACAGCTTTGAAAAATAAAGACCCCAAGAATCACTAAAAATGGCCAGAAAAACCTCTAAAGACTTCAAACCCTTTGTGCTTCACAAGAACTCGAACAGCCGACAGCAAGATGGCTCTGATACCATGTTAAGATTGCTAAACTGCAATCTTCCCAAGAACACCTGCATGCATATCTATTACATAAATAGAAGCAAAAGATAGAAGATAGAAGGATCAGCTATGGCGGCCAAAATGAGAGAGAAGAGATATCCATGTTGAAAAGAATAATTTCTATTAACAACAATATTGAATACAAAACTC
>MU227899.1:323443-334887 GCA_018584345.1 Thuja plicata
ACATGTGTCTTTCCCTTCCACCTTCTTCTCCTCTATGTCAATGTAGGAGGAACATCCTCCCTATTCTTCCTCTCACATTCTAACTACATCCCCCTTTCTCTCAACTCCTTCAACCAAGTCAATAGTAGCCCTAGGATCTTCAACCTTTAAATCTCCACCTTAGGATCATGCCACCTAGGCTTAAGTCCTCCAAACACCTATAAAAGCAGCCTCATTCCCCCTTTGTGATCTAATAGGTAATCAAGTAATCAAGCATTCAAGAATTCAAGCCATCAAGAATTCAAGCGATCATATTCAAGAAATCAAGCAAATCACATTCAAGCATTTCCACACCATTCCATCATCCATTTAGTTGCATTTTTGCATTACATTCACTCAAATCTCCACACTTTGGTGACATCTTGGCTAAGGAGCTTCATTGGAATTATGAGAGCTCAAACATCAAGAAATCAAAGCTAGGAGAATAATCGAGACAAGTTGCAAAGAGTAGGTGAAGGTAAAGTATTTTCTTTTACTTCATTTGATTATTTGTATTCTTCATTGGGTTGCATTTAGATAGATTTACTATCTTATTAATAGTAGTATTTCATTTATCATAGTTGACATCTATTTTGCATACATTTTTGGCACCCACCGTGGGGTAGTAACCCCACAAATTGACATCTTTTTCTAGTTTTTCCATGTGAAAATTTCTACAGGAATACCTGTGCATCCGTCCCGGATTGCTGCGCATCCATTCATTTCGGCTACACATTTTCTGAACCTACACATTCATCCAATATCACTGCACATTCATTGATTTTTTCTATGCATTTACAGTTCCTGCACATTTATCCTCTTTTCTGGCTCATGCATTCATTGTTTCTGCACATTCATAATTTTACCTGTAGAACTTTGTTTTTCTCTTTGTTTGGTTTTATCTAATCATCTTAACAAGTTTTCTGTTTGTTCTGGTAGCTTCCAGGCTATTTTGCAGGTTGTTAATCTGAAGACCCCAAATTTCAAATTATTAACAATTTTCTTGTAGGTTCCTAAGGGGTTTGAAAAATAAACCATAACCTTCATTTGGGATTTAAATTACGACATGTTTTTTAGTTTCGTGTGGCTTCTTTAGTTTAGCAACTGTCTATTGTGTCTTGATTTATAGCTTAATTGTAATCCCAGATTATAACAACGTATCCTCTCCCCTCGCCATTCGTGGACCTTGGGTGTAAGAGAAACTATTATAATCTTTAGAGGGAGGTCTTTGGTGGGAAAAGAGGTACTCACCCCAAGGAATGATTCAACCGGTAACATGCTAAAGCCAAGCCCATCCAAACCAGTATACAAAAAATGCCATTGTGACTATTCTCACAGTGGATAGGTGTGAATTTGTTGTGGCAACCAAAATATCCTCTAGTACCCTTGTGGTGCATTAAATTCCCTACATTGTTAAGGTAAAAAGCTTGCTTTGAAAGGATTGGGAGAGCCCCCTTAATTGGGAAAATGACTTGATCACAACCACTTGAATGGATGTCCTTACTATAAGATTTTTTTTAGTGGCCAAAAATCCTTCTATTTATTGGTTCAATAGGTAGCCCAACCTGTAAAGAGACCCCATATTACTCACGGTTCATAGTAGAGATAGATATTCTTTATGAAGTAATGAGACATTGAATTTGGAACTTGGTGTACCAGAGAAGTGAGTGCACTGTAAGGAGGAGCCCGTGCCTCCAAGTTGCTAAGCTATCTGCTTTGAATTGCATGGCTGGATTTTATTATCCAAGTGGGGATTCAGAAGATATCATCCTTGCCAGCCTTAAGATTTGTAAGTGTGTCTGTGCATTCATACTGATTTATATTACATCATTTCTATCTTGCATGTGTGTGTGTATGCATTTTTAATTTTCCAAAAACATCTGAGACCTAGAAAAAAACCCAAAAACAAAAAAAAACTTCAAAATTTGAAAGCCAAAACTCTCAAAAAGTCCAAAAATAAGATCATGCGCATTTATCCAGTTTTGTTGGGCATTTGTTCAAACCTCCTGCACATTTATTCCTGCACATTCATTATAGCGAGTACTTGCATAGATCTTCAAGATTTGAAAGTTACCTTTTTAGATACCCTTTTCTATCTTCAGTGTGATTCTGGAAAAAACATTCAATTTTAGTAGACCTTTTGATCTTCAGTTTGACCATTTTCATCCTCTTTCTTTCATCCAACATTTTCTAAAACATTCCTAAATTTTCCAAATATACATCCAAGTGTTGAAATACTACCTTGATTATCAGAATGTGGCTTGTGTGATTTTTCATCAATATCAGGATCTATCATCATTCATCAAAACTTACCTAGGTCACTCTCTTGGTTCTTCTTTGTCATATCATAGTGAGATCTATACTTCCTATCGACTTAGATTATCAAGATACCTTATCTAGCTCAACACTTTTGTATTTATTTCCTCCCATCTTGTCTATCTTCACATCTGCATCTATTTCATCTTTCACCATTTATGGTTCAAACTTGATTGCATAAAATTAAACAAACCGTTGATCTAGAATCCATAGATACAATGGAAGGAGGTAATACCAATGAGGAAAACCCTTGGTCCAAGAAAACCTCAATCTTTTCATCAGAACATGAACCCACCGATCAAGAAATCAGAGATGCTATGTAAGATGCCAAGTTCTATAATGTCATGGAAAGAATCCTAGATATGGACAAGGAAATGTACTTCCTCATGCTTTCTAAACAAGGAGAAAAATTACCTAGTGGTTTTGATGTCTCAGATCTTGTAGAACCACCAAACACAAATGATCAGGAAAAACCTAGTGGTTCCCAAGAAAAACCTAGTGGCTCCCAAGAGACACATACTCATGGGACAAAGGAAGAAAAACAACATAGTACTTTCCAAGATACCCAAAGACCTCCATCATCTTTGGATCCTGTCATGCAACAACTCCAACTGCTTCAAAAAAAAATGCATGACATGCAAATGGGAACATCAACCAAGAGATATTCCTTGGAGGATATATGTCCCTATCCTTTTGACAAGAACTTGGCTATGATTCCATTCCCTCCTCATTTTGAGGTACTGAAATTTGATAAATATAAAGGGAATTTAGATCCACAAGACCACATTCGTGAGTTTTGTGCTGCTTGTATTGAAGTCGCCCATAATGATACATATCTTATGTGACTATTTCCACATATATTAGGAGGACAATCCATGGAATGGTTCTTCAAACTACCCCCGGGTATCAAATCTTTCAACGAAATTATTGACAAATTTGTGACTCACTATTCCTATAACATTAAACATGAAGTCACAATGCTGGATCTTTGCAATACACATAAAAATAATGGAGAACCATTCCTCACCTTTTTTCAAAGATGGTTTTATCTATTTTCCAAGTATCTATGATCCCTTCTTGAACAAGAGAAGATGGATATATTTGTGCATAACCTAACACAAGAGATAAGCTATAGGTTACAATTACAATATCCTCCAAATTTTAACAAGCTTATTGAAAATGGAGTGAAAATTAAGGAAGATATTGTTAGAAAGGGTGAGATTAAGCTCTACTCCAAAGACAATGTTGGATCTTCAAGTTCAAATTCCAACAACAACAATAATAATGATAAATCCAAATATTGGAACAAGAACAAGAATATTGTCAATGATGGGATTGTGGATAATCATCATGTTAAATCAACACAACCTATCTTAAATCTCACGAGCAAAACCAATGCCACCCCACCTACTCATAGAAATATAGGTACTAATCAGAATACCAATAAAAGTTCCTCAAAATTACCCTTCATGCCACGTAGAAGAACTTTTACTCCTTTGGGAGAATCTCTGGAATCTGCATTAAGGAAGTTGATCACAAAGAAACTCATTGCGCTTCCTGAAACTAGAGATTTTGAACCTAGGGTGAAGCCTTCATGGTGGAATGATAATGATTACTATTAATTTCATAGAGGAAAAGGTCATAAAACCAATAACTATTAAAGGCTCAAGCATGCAATACAAGATTTGATTGAAAGTGGAGAAATTAGTGTTGATGGGCACACCTCAAATGAGTCACATACGGCTTTCAAAGATCCACTCCGCGAACATGAGAAAGGAAAATCTTCCAATGCTAAAGGTGATAACCAAGCTAACTACAATTCCACCTCCTATAGCTATATAAATCACATTTATGAATGCCATCCTTCTCAATCCTATATCAATGTGATTTCCATCAAAGAAAAGAGTCAACTGGCTAATGTCACAACTCCAGCCCAGTCCAAGGTTACTCTTCAAGGGGTTCCATCCAAACCTAACACCACCCAAACCAAGTCTGTCTATGTTCCAAAGTCCATGCCCAATGTTTCCAACCAATACAAACTTTTGGAGAAATTGAAGAAAACACTAGCAGAGATATCCATACTAGAGCTTTTGCATCTATCACCTTCTCATAACCATATATCTTGATAAATCTCTCCTTGAAACTAATGTTCCTACCAATCTAGATCAAGATGAATTCCAAGCTATGGTGGGACATTTAACAACCCCCCATTATCTATCCTTCACCAAGGATAATGATCTATCCATCAATCAACCACATAATGCTCCGCTCCATATAGAAATCATTGTACAAAATCATAAAATTAAAAGAGTACTAATAGATGGCGGAGCTAGTTTGAATATATGCACTTTAAAACTAGTCCTTGCATTGGGATTTTCTAAAAATTCTATAGATCCAAAGAAGAAAATCACCATCAAAGCTTATGACAATGAGGAAAGGTCATCCAAGGGGTCAGTTGTTCTTCCTATCAGAGTTGGTCATGTGGTTAAAGACATGCTTTGTCAAGTCTTGGATATGGATTTGGCATATAGAATTCTCTTAGGGTGACCTTGGATTCATTCTATGCAAGTTGTGCCATCAACGTATCATCAATTCTTTAATTTTCCATATAATGGTCAAGAGATAACCATCAAAGGAGATCTGAAGCCTTTTAAATATTGCAACACTATGAAGCCAACACTGGAATCTTTGGTTCCCTACAATCGTATTGGATATTTGCCACCAACATCCATTTATCCCAGTAATGAAGAATCAACTTCTAAATCCCATGGAGTCAAAATAGACATAAACAAACAAGGTATGGGAGGATACACTTTGGGCTAAAATTTGTGTATCACAATGTAACCCTTATAATCTAAAGTCCTATGGGAAATCCTTGATTACCAAACAACAATCAAAAGGTCCTTCTACACTTGTTTATGGCACATTTGTAAGTGGGGGCACTATATCAAAAGAGGTAGTTGAGCATAATGCTAATCATTTGTTAAAACATCATAAAGATCCAGAGGATGAAAAACATGAGCCTATATCACCCGATATATATGGCACGGGATATACTTTGTTGCAAAAGATGGGATATCAAGGAATTTGACCTATAGGGTTGCAAAGAGAGGGTGTCATAAAACCAATTCTAAAAAATCCAAATTATCAAAGAGAAACCACTAGATTAGGATACAAAGGAGAAGGACCAAGGGAACCTAAAGGAAAAGAAAAGGTTGCACCTTTTTACAAAATTTCTACAGCTCCTACATTACCATTCTAGAAAAATGGCATGTATGTAGATCCAGCAAAGCAAAAGATAGCGCAAGAAATCATTAACCGACATAGAAATGATAATGATGATGATGATGATGATGATTCTCATACTTACGAATGGGATTCATTCTCTAATTATACTAAAGATATGGAAGTTGATGATGTTCATACCTATGGTAACAATTATCATGAGCAGAAGAGTCCAAGGACAGAACCACTAGGATTAGATTCACATGATACTACTCTTGGCAATTGTGAGAAAAGTGAGAATTATCTTGAGATAGGCAATTCAGATGAGAGTATGGAAATAGACCTTGTCGATACAATCATAAACTTTGAGAACTTTTCTATCAATACCATCTCATCCTTTGAGACTAAACCAAATGATCCAATACCCCTTATCCACCCCGAACTTATTTCTTGGGATTCTCCCAATTGTCCTGAACTTGGCATTTTCCATAATGATGACGCTATTATCGACTATCTTGGAATCAGAGATCATCTACTGCCAGGAGATCATAAATCAGGATTCCCAATATAACTCAATGACATGGCTTACTTTGGAGAGGGTGTGAATCCTTTTAGTCATAAAAATATGAAAATAATAAATAGATCTAATGGTGAAAACCACTCAGTGGCAGTGTTAGATCCTCAAAAATTAAAAAGAAAAGACGTATCTGAGGGTGAAAACCTCTCTGAGGTGCCTCAAGATGGAAGGATTGACACTCTCCCCAACTATCTGTATCAAGATTAGTCTGCTATACTTATTGAACCAACATTGCCTCTCAACATTGGAACAGAGGATTCACCATGTATTCTGAAGATAACAACATCCTTAACAAAGCTAGAAAAAGAAGCCTTTTCATAGTTTTTCAAAGAGAGATAGATCAACTTTGCTTGGTCTTATGCTGATATGCCTGGGCTAGATCCTCATCTTATTATATATCATTTGTCCATTGCACTTGGGGTCAAGCCTGTAAAACAAAAACTCAGGAAAATGCATCCTCACATTGCACTCATGGTCAAAGTAGGAAACTCCAAATATTTGTTCCCCGATGGAGGAGGGGGATATTCCTTGTCTATTGTGCAAACGGAACTCAGGTCATCTCAGTTCAATTATACCTAGATTCTTGTCAAGTTTTCTATGTTAAACTCCATGTAAGAAGTGCTCAGGTCATCCTGGTTTAATTATACAATGATCCTTGCATTTTCTTGCAACATAACGAGCTCAATGATGAAAATCAAATTCCACAATTTATGAAGTTTTAAGATGTTTATGAAGTTGTGGAGATAATCATTTTTGCATATCATTTTGCATTGCATTTAAAATAGATCATAGAAGTGCTCCTGTTATAAGCTTTTGTAGGATATCTTGTCTAGGTCACCTTGTTCCCTTTGTCTATTCTTCTTGTGTTGGACGCATGGTTGTTTCAAATTGAGGACATTTTGGATACCAAACCAATAGCATTTATCATAGTTCATTAGATACATCTTTAGTTTTTAGGGTTGTTCATTTGCATATAACCATTCATATTTGCATGCATGTACTAAATTCATTGTATTTATCATAAGTTGTCATTTCATCAAAATATAGATAATTACATTAGTACCATTATTATACATTTCATTTTATATCATTATAACATATCGTTCATTATCATTATTATCATTTTGTCTCCTATTAAGTTCATTATCATTTTTAACTATTCATTTATTTAGTTACAATGCATCCATATAACATTAATCATTATTAGAATAATCATAATCATTTTGCATCCACATAGAAATAAAACATGATCATTACTAGTCATCAAGTAAAGTGCATAATCAAAATCATTCATCACATCCTGCATATGTAAATATCCACATATATATAGATCATCATAAGCAATGCATCATAGAATTAAGTATCATAGAATCATGTCATATGGAGAGTCCATCATCAAGAGTCCATAAAACAAAAATAGCATGTCCAAAATGTCCAAGGATATCTCATATAATAACCACATGTCCATAAAGTGTCCATCAAGTCTACAATAATAGATACAATGAAGCCATATATATCAAAAAGATAAGAACCACTACCCCCAAACTCTATATGTTGATGTCTGCGTGCTGCAATAGAAGGTACTACCCCTGATGAACCCCCAAAACCTAGTGGTGGTCTAGGTGGGTGTGCTGATGTGCCTCCGCTACCCTGTGACCCATGTATCTGATGAATTGTAGCCCTAACTTGATATGATCTCTCTCTGAATCTCTCTATCCACTGATCCCATGGAACTGCCAGTTTGTAGGCCTCTCTCCAGTAGGTGATCTCCCTACCAACCCTCATCATCAACTGCAAGCTCTCTACATGTGGACCCAATGACTCTGTAGACTCCAGCTCATCAAGTAAGGTCTCTGCCTCCCCTAACCACTCTATGGTGGTATCATGCTCCTGTTTGACCTCTACAGCCTCCTCCTCTAACTTCTTCACCTGTCTCTCTAGTCCGGGGACACAATCTGCCTATACCTATAACATGGCTAGTCTGACTAGCACTACATCAACATCTATCTCCTCCTCATCTACTGTGTCCCTCTATAAATAGGGATCTTGCTCCCCAACATCCATCTCTACCATCTCCTCATGTGCCATCTGAACATCATCTACAGTATCAAGCATAGCCTTGTCCAACTATAGTAGAAGGCCCTGTACCACTCTCCATTGGCCCAATATCATGTCTGCCTCATCCTGTACCTATACATGTGCTTGTGGCTATGCATGTGCATGTACATATGCCTATGCCTATACCTGTACCTATGGCTATACCTGTGGCTATAATGATACCTATGTTGGTATTTGTACGGGTATCTGTAATTGTGCTTGTACTAGTGGCCATCTCGGTGCACCTGTTGGTCTCTATGCCAGAGGTGGCATCAAACCCCATGGTCGTACAACTCCACCTCTTATCCTTCGAACTCCTCTACCCCTCCCTCTATTAGGAGCATCACCACCGTCATCTCACTCATCATCATCATCACCTCTACCTCCCCCTCGGTCTCATCCCCAACCTCGGTGTCCATCCCCTAGGTCTCTCTGTGGTGGCCTCTCCACGGGGTCTATCAATCTAGGGACTGGGTGATCCCTCAAATACCTCTCATACTCAGCTGTCATACCTGGGTCTACAACCCCCTATCTCATCGACCATTCTTGGAATGACATGTCCAAAAAATCCTTCCTAGAAATCTCAAATGACACCATGGGTCCCCAGTCTCGCCTCTCTTAGTGTGTCCATGCAAACTCTATCATGCCATGGGGAATCCCCTGAATCTGGCTAAACTATCAAAAAACTTAGCTCACCATCTATCTCTCTATGATATAGAGAGTCCTCCCTATCAACCATCATGACTCAAAATAATATTTGAGTTGACGCTCATCCTCACAAGGCTCACAATCCAGATATGGTCTCCATATCATCGCATTGATAGTATCAAAAATGTATCTCCAAAACTCTAAATGTCCAAGCTTACACTGAGACTAGATCGATGCATAAAGAAATATGTAGGGCTTCCTAGCACCCCAAAATATGAGAGTTGTGGGCTGTGTGATGGCAATATGCTCCCATGCCCATACATGGAGCAGTGTAACCCCAGCTGATAAAGATGCACCCCCATGGTACACCACCTGATGAAGATCATGATATAAATGGGCTAATAAAAAAACTCCCCAAGAACAATGGGTCCCCTCACCCATCATCCTCTCTAGCATCCGCCCCCATCTAACTATGAAACCATTTGATCTCCGATCGGGACAAACATATCCTCTGATTGCTCTAGCTAATACAACCGACAAAAGCTCATACAATGCTACCATGTCCTCCTAGCTGATCTTGGCCTCATCTATGTCCTCATCATCAAATACTCCTCTACACTCCAACAACCCACCATGCCGGTCATACTGCACTAGCTCTCTAGTGATGGGTAGTCAAAGGATGCGATACACATCCTCCAAAGTCACGGTCATCTTTCCTATCGGCAAATGAAATGTACTCATCTTTGAGTGCCATCTCTCCACCAGCGCCATCAGCATACCTAGATTTGCTTGAATCTCAGGCATATGGATGATATGATATAATCTGATGGCTTTGATTAATACCCTATCAGTCTCTGATAGAGCCAATCTAAGACTCTGTGTAATGTGATATCTCTCCCATAACATCAGGACATCTGTAATATCCTCCTATTATTAACACCCAACAAATAAAACTATCAGATTTTGATCTAGCTGATTTATCTATCCTATCTATCTATCAATTGAAAACATGTTTATCACATGTATCAACAGATGGTTTCTATCAATTATCTACCAATCAAGACAGGTTTACTAGTGACCATGCAACAATGTTGCCTATCTTGACATCAAATTTCTCAACACCCAATGCCAAATCCTATTGGCTTATCACTATCAAGTTTGACCTAATTTGACTTATCCAAATTTAATCCTTCAATAAATCCACAACACAGACAAATGCTTGCATAGTTTTAACATATGCGTAGCATAGAAACATGCTTGCACAGGTCCCCCTCATATTTGTGCAGTTTGAACCAATGCACTGATTTTATTAACACATGTGTAGCATTAGATAACTCATCTAATATATGCGCTGGATCCCCAAATGGATGCGCAGATTTTTTGTAAACATCCTATGTTTCTGCGCATTGATGCGCCACAACTGCGCATCTATTTTCCAGGCCAAGAACATAAAACATTCTAACCTAACCTATGATTCAATCTATCCTAAAAATGCTCCAAATCCTATCTAGCATGCATAATTCCATCAAATTGACAAAGCTGGATAGATCACCTACCGGCTCTCCAGAATCCGGCGGCCTCTAGAAGCATCTTACCCTCTCGAAGTGGTGGTCTACAAGTGGGAACGACATCTTTTAAGCTCTCCTCTTCTCTCTTTCCAAGCTCTAATATCCAAATGACAAGTGTGAATAATGAGCTTATTGTGGACCCTTTGACCCTATATATAGCCTATGGACCCATGTTTCTTTCCATGTAGACCCTACCTACTGATATCATTCCATCTCACCCCGTTTCTTTCCCAATTTCTTACAATTCTTTTCATGAGATTGATTGAACATTCTGAAAAATAAAAATAAAAATATAGAAATAAAAAAATGGGAAAAATCATCAAGTTTATCAATCAATCTCTCGAGGGGGCATATGACATCTATTTCATCACACTGTCTGGGGTAGGGGCAAAAAGCTAAATTTTTCTTTGAAACAATGTGACTAGCACATTATTTCAAAGAGGGGTAAAATGTATACACTTAAAAATGGCTTCATTGATTACCTAATTAATTAAATATTTATTATTTAATTAATATTGACTTGATGAATTAATTAAATATTTATTATTTAATTAATGTTTATTTCTTCTATTTATTAAGTAAATTATTTTAATTTATTTAATAAATTCACTATAGTCTCTTATTCTTATCCTAAGTCTTCTAAATTAGTCTTATTAAAAGTGATTTAATTAAATACAAAATCACTAAATATGACTAAGTCCCCTAGTCCACCTCATGAACCTAGTCACCTGACACATCACCTTCGCTAAAATAATTAATTATTATTAATTAATAATTAATCATTATCCTCACCCACACATGTCCTATTCTTAAGGGCTATGTGGCCTCATAAGACTTGGTCTCATGACCACATGTCTTCCCCTACACGAAGTCAAGAAGCAATCCCTATTCCTAAGGAGCTTCTCAAGCCACCTCAAAGAGTCCAAGATGACTCATGGGACACTTGTACCAAGATTCCTCATGAGGAATAAGTCCTTCCTCTTTCCTCTCCATGG
>MU227899.1:342261-352637 GCA_018584345.1 Thuja plicata
CCATTTCTAGTTCACCATCCACTTACCCTACCATGTATCAAGATCAACGAAGGCACACATACTTGAAGAATGTCCAAACACCAATCCATATGAACCCTCCATATTATTCCTATTCACCCAAAATTCCAAAGTATTTTGGAAGCAATTTGGATGTACAACATAAAAATCAGAAATCCAAGAATCCACATGTGTATAAAGATCACCATGTCCCATCTAATCGACATGTGAATCAAAAGAAAAAGAAAAAATCCAAAAGGCCACAAAGTTCCATCAAGAAAAAAGAAAAAACAAAGAAAATGTGGGTTCCAAAATCCCTCATAGAAGAAATTCATTCAAAAGAATTGCAAAAGAAAGAAAAATCAAAGACTGTGTGGATTCCCAAGTCACTTTTGAAAGACTTTCATACAAAAAAAAAATCAAAGTGGACATTCAAGCTTCCAAAGGCTTTCACTCCGTCTCCTTCCAAGCATTTTCCACTTTCCAAGTCTACTTTGGGTTCCTATATCCCAAAATCCACTACCTCAAATACATCCTTACCTCCTCCATCCATTGTCCCTCCATCAGTCCACCACCCTTCAAAGTGTGTGTCAAAGTCGATCTTGCCAACATTTCCATCCACTACATATCATCTTCTTATCTTCATATCCACTATCCAACATCTACTTTATATCTTTCCATCCCTCTTATCCAACCTATGGAATAAAACCTTAACCACCATCTACCCTTATCCTTCATACCTATCCTTTTTCATCACCTTATCAATATCTTTGAGTATCCTAGCCATCGCCATGGTTTATTATATCATATCTTTCAGAAGAGAATTGTCCAAAGATCCAGATGTTGGGGAAATTTTGAAAAATACAAATAATAAATAAAAAAAATAAGAAAATGTGCCTTGGTGAAAAACTGGTAAAACAGGCACCTTGGTAGCAAAATTAAAGAGAAATAAATCCGTCCTATGGTGAAAACCACTTCTTGTGGCACCTTGGACAAGTACCATGATGAAAACCTGGCAAAAAGTCATCATGCGCAACTCCTCCTTCTTGCAATCTACACTTGGGGGTAAGTTCCGTCCATGCTACTCTATCCATCATATCCTTCATTTACTCCCTCTTACACCTTTTATCTTGACAAGGTTGAGCCTATCCATGAGCATCATGCATCTTGACATGCATTATCCTTTCCATCAACCTATTCACTTGCTTTCATTCATGGTACCCTATCAAGATCTTTCTTATCACAAGCCTATAACTCCTATCTCTGAGAAATCTTGTCATAATCATAATCCAAACCATACAATCATACCCTTCGTCATCCCATATCCTAATTGTGCTATCATAGCTATATCCCATCCTATCAAATTAACCCCTTGGCCTTGGTCAAAAATGAAAAAAATTAGTTCTTAGATGTCTCTTCACATGTGCAGGACTACATTCTTTTCATGACATCAGGTCATTATCTCATGTGATATCCAACACTGCTCCATGAGCCTACATTGCTATATTCTTTTTTCCCTAGCTTGGGTAATCTTGAGGAGACTGCCTTTGAGGGTTGCATTCACCCTCTTCATCCATTATTGTCTGTTCACCTCATCCATCAACTTTCTCATTCATCTACAATATTCTATAACTTGCTAGACATTAGGGGAAAACCAATGTGATCTTGCTTAAGAATGAGTAAAATCAAACAAAATCAAAAAATCAAAAAAATCAATCAATGAAAAAATTAAAAAAAATTAAAAAAATCAAAAAATAAAATCAGTCCATCACCTAGTTGGGGGCATATCCTCGACCTCGTTTGGGAAGTGGATCTATGATATTCATGACTCTTAGAGGACATAACGGAGTAATTTTCACTAGACAAGAAAACATAATCAATTGATTCTAAAAACAATGTTATTCTACTCATGATTCATAATCTGTGACCCATTTTTTGAAATGACTATTTATCTATACATTTGCAACAACATCGTTATCAACCAAACTGTTCAACAAACCCAACACTATCTTTTGGCAAAGAAATGTATATTCCTGATAGGCATGTTAGGATGATTTGTTATAACATTATCCATTCATATATGGATTTCATTTGTCATCATATTTCCTATGCTATTCTGGGATATCTTTGACATGAGTTTAACAACTCCAAATATGTCATTGATTAGGATAGCGGGAATGGAACAAGATATTTTTTTTGATTTCTATTTGTGGGATATTTTCCAATGAAGTCAAAGGTACAAATAGTTGGGGTGTCTGTGCATAAGAGCCTTCATCCATTCCATAAGCATGACCAACATTATAAATCATGTTGTTATACAAATGCTATTGACGGTGATGTGCCACACATACCTCGACTCCAAATATTTGTTCCTCGATGGGGGGGGAGTATTCCTTGTCTATTATACAAATGAAACTCGGGTCATCACGGTTCAATTATACCTAGATGCTTGTCAAGTTTTCTATATTAAACTCCATGTAAGAAGTGCTCAGGTCATCCTGCTTTAATTACACCATGATGCTTGCATTTTCTTGCAACATAACGAGCTCAATGATGAATATCAAATTCCAATATTTATGAAGTTTTAAGATGTTTCTAAAGTTGTGGAGATCCTCATTTCGCATATCATTTTGCATTGCATTTAATAGATCATAAAATCTCCTTTTATAGGGTTTTGTAGGATATCTTGCTTAGATCACCTTTTCTCTTTATCTATTCTTCTTGTGCCCCCACATCTGGCATTTGTACATCATCCCCCAAACTCTCTTGCTTTATCATCTATCATTTTTTCTCATCCAACGATCCATCCTATACCATCTTTTTCAAACAAGTACATTCTTCATCTTTGTTCCATTCATATCATATCAAATGCAAGTTTTGTCAACACAACATTGATCTTCAATTTTGGAAAGTTCACTATCAAGGATTACAGGTCCTTCACCTATAACCCAAGGAATCAAGGTCAATTTTGAGTCTATATCATAGAAATATATCTTTTTCTATTAATTCTCCATCATCTTAGACACGCTTCATTTTGATAAAATCCTAATTGGAACCTTTGTCTATCACTTGTTTGCAAAAACTTGATCAAAATTGTAGATGAATCAACCCATAATCTTACCTATCCAACCATCTATCAATCATCATCAATCAATCCAGCTGCAATCATCATAAATCATCCCATCTACTTCACTATCAGTCATTCACTCCCATTTCTTCTGAATCTTTTCATGAGATTGATTGAAAAAATAAATTAAGGAAACAAATGATAATAAAAAAATCATCAATTTTGTCAATCAATCTCTCGAGGGGGCATGCATAGGTCACTTTCGTCAACATTGTCTGGGGCAGGGGCAAAAAGCTAGATTTTTCTTTGAAACAATGTGACCAGCACATTATTTCAAAGAGGGGGAAAATGTATACATTAAAAAATGGCTTCACTAATTAATTAATTAAATATTTATTATTTAATTAATATTGACTTGATGAATTAATTAAATATTTATTATTTAATCAATATTTATTTCTTCTATTTATTAAGTAAATTATTTTAATTTATTTAATATATTCACTATAGTCTATTCTTCTTATCCCAAGTCTTCTAAATTAGTCTCATTAAAGTGGTTAATTACACAATCACTAAATATGACTAAGCTTTCTAGTCTGCCTCATAGACCTAGTCACTTGACACATCATCTTGGCTAAAATAATTAATTATTAATAAATCATTATCCTCACCCACACATGTCCTATTCCTAAGGGCTATGTGGCCTCATAAGACTTGGTCTCACGACCACATGTCTTCTCCTACACCAAGTCAAGATGCAATCCCTATTCCTAAGGAGCTTCTCAAGCCACCTCAAAGAGTCCAAGATGACTCATGGGACACTTGTACCAAAATTCCTCATGAGGAAAAAGTCCTTCCTCTTTCCTCTCCATGGTCTTTGTGAGACACTTGACATGTGTCTTTCCCTTCCACCTTCTTCTCCTCTATGTCAATGTAGGAGGAACATCCTCCATATTCTTTCTCTCACATTCTAACTACATCCCCCTTTCTCTCAACACCTTCAACCAAGTCAATAGTAACCCTAGGATCTTCTACCTTTCAATCTCCACCATAGGATCGTGCCACCTAGGATTAATTCCTCCAAAAACCTATAAAAGGAGCCTCATTCCCCCTTTGTGATCTAATAAGTGATCAATAATTCAAGCATTCAAGTAATCAATCATTCGAGTAATTAAGCAATCAAGCATTCAAGCATTCAAGCCATCAAGCATTCAAGCAATCATATTCAAGCATTCAATAAAATCACATTCAAGCATTCAAGCATTTCCACACCATTCCATCATCCATTTAGTTGCATTTTGCATTACATTCACTCAAATCTCCACACTTCGGTGATATCTTGGCTAAGGAGCTTCATTGGAATTCTGAGAGCTCAAACATCAAGAAATCAAAGCTAGGAGAACAATGGAGACAAGATGCAAAGGGTAGGTGAAGGTAAAGCTTGTTATTTTACTTCATTTGATTATTTATATTCTTCATTAGGTTGCATTTAGATAGATTTACTGGCTTATTAATAGTAGTATTTTGTTTTTCATAGTTGACATCTATTTTGCATACATTTTATTGTTTTTGTTTGAAAAAACTTCATCAAAATTGTAGATCAATCAACCCATAGGTAATCAAGAAATCAAGCATTCAAGCCATCAAGCATTCAAGAAATCATATTCAAGCAATCAAGAAAATCACATTCAAGCATTCAAGTATTTCCACACCATTCCATCATCCATTTAGTTTCATTTTTGCATTATATTCACTCAAATCTCCACACTTTGGTTTCATCTTGGCTAAGTAGCTTCAATGGAATTCTGAGAGCTCAAACGTCAAGAAATCAAAGCTAGGAGAACAATGGAGACAAGCTGCAAAGAGTAGGTGAAGGTAAAGCTTGTTCTTTTATTTCATTTGATTATTTGTATTCTTTATTGGGTTGCACTTAGATATATTTACTAGCTTATTAATAGTAGTATTTTGTTTATCATAGTTGACATCTATTTTGCATATATTTTTGAAGAATACATCTATTTGGCTTGATTGCTTCAAGTAATCAAGCATTCAAGTATTCAAGCAATCAAGCATTCAAGCCATCAAGCATTCAATCAAATCACATTCAAGCATTCAACCATTTCCACACCATTCCATCATCCATTTAGTTGCATTTTTGCATTACATTCACTATAATGGTTAAGAGATAACCATCAAATGAGATATGAATCCTTTTCAATATTGCAACACTATGAAGCCAACACCAGAATCTTTGGTTCCCTACAATCATATTGGATCTTCTCCACTAGATTCCATTGATCCCAGTAATGGAGCATCAACTTCTAAATCCCATGGAATCAAAATATACATAAACAAACAAGGTATGGGAGAATACACGTTGTGCCAAACTTTGTGTATCACAGAGTTACCCTTATCTTGTAAGTCATATGGGATATCCTTGTAGTAAGGACAATGAGCACAGAGTTGAATGTCTCTACAAATATTAACAGGTCCACAAAATTCATCCTTCTTAATTTTAGACCAAGCTACCCTCTCTCATACATTTTGCTAAAGGTGACAACCAAGCTAACTACAATTCCACCTCCTATAGCTATATAAATCGCATCTTGTGGACCCATTAATCTCACATATAACATTCTCAATGGAGACAAGTTGCAAAGGGTAGGTGAATGTAAAGCTTGTTCTTTTACTTCATTTGATTATTTGTATTCTTCATTGGGTTGCATTTAGATAGATTTATTGGCTTATTAATAGTAGTATTTTGTTTATCATAGTTGACATCTATTTTGCATACATTTTTGAAGAATACATCTATTTGGCTTGATTGCTTCAAGTAATCAAGCATTCAAGTAATCAAGCAATCAAGCATTCAAGCATTCAAGCCATCAAGCATTCAATAAATCATATTCAAGCATTCAATCAATTCACATTCAAGCATTTCCACACCATTCCATCATCCATTTAGTTGCATTTTTTCATTACATTCACTATAATGGTTAAGAGATAACCATCAAAGGAGATCTGAATCCTTTTCAATATTGCAACACTATGAAGCCAACACCAGAATATTTGGTGTGCTAAAATCATATTGGATCTTCTCCACGAGCATCCATTGATCACAGAAATAAAGCATCAACATATAAATCCCATGGAATCAAAATAGACATAAACGAACAAGGTATGGGAGAATACACTTTGGGCCAAACTTTGTGTATCATAGAGTTACCCTTATCTCCTAAGTCATATGGTAAATCCTTGTAGTAAGGACAATGAGTATGGAGTTGAATTTCTCTGCAGATATTAACACATCCACAGAATTCATCCTTCTTAATTGTGGACCAAGCTACCCTCTCTCATACATTTTGCTAAAGGTGATAACCAAGCTAACTACAATTACACCTCCTGTTGCTATATAAATCACATTTTGTGGACCCGTTAATCTCACATATAACATTCTCAATGAAGACAAGCTGCAAAGGGTAGGTGAAGGTAAAGCTTGTTCTTTTACTTCATTTGATTATTTTTATTCTTCATTGGGTTGCATTTAGATAGATTTACTGGCTCATTAATAGTAGCATTTTGTTTATCATAGTTGACATCTATTTTGCATACATTTTTGGCACCCAACGTGGGGGAAAGGATCTTGACAAGGATCTTTGCCCCCAAGTGTTTGAGCAAAAGAAAGAAAAATCTAAGACTATGTGGATTCCCAAGTCACTTTTGAAAGACTTTCATACAAACAAAAGATCAAAGTGGACATTCAAGCTTCCAAAGGCTTTCATTCCATCTCCTTCCAAGCATTTTCTACTTTCCAAGTCTACTTTGGGTTCCTCATGTGGGGAACAAGAAAAAGAACATTGTCAATGATGGGGTCCACTGGCTATATATAGGGTCAAAGGGTCCACAATAAGCTCATTATGCACACTCGTCATTTGGAGACTGGAGCTTGGAAAGAGAGAAGAGGAGAGCTGAAAATATGTCATTCCCACTTGCAGACCACCCCTTTGAGAGGGTCAGACGCTTCTAGAGGCTGCCAGATTCTAGAGAACTGGTAAATCTATCTCCACAACTTCAAAAACATCTTAAAACTTCATAAATTGTGGAATTTAATTTTCATCATTGAGCTCATTATGTTGCAAGAAAATGCAAGCATCATGGTATAATTAAACCAGGATGACCTGAGCACTTCTTGCATGGAGTTTAATATAGAAAACTTGACAATAATCTAGGTATAATTGAACCAAGGTGACCTGAGTTTCATTTTCACAACAGAAAAGGAATATCCCCCTCCTCCAATAGGGAACAAATATTTGGAGTCAAGGTATGTGTGGCACATCACCGTCAATAGCATTTGTATAACAACATGATTTATAATGTTGGTCATGCTTATGGAACAGATGAAGGCTCTTATCCATAGACACCCCAATTATTTGTACCTTTGACTTCATTGGAAAATATCCCACAAACAGCAATCAAATAAAATATCCTATTCCATCCCGGCTATCCTAATCAATGAAATATTTGGAGTTGTTAAACTCATGTCAAAGATATCCCAGAATAGCAAAGGAAACATGATGACAAATGAAATTCAGTTATGATAGAGATTTCTATCCACTAAACAACAGACCCCTTGGATGACCTTTCCTCCTCATCATAAGCTTTGATGGTGATTTTCTTCTTTGGATCTACAGTATTTTTAGAAAATCCCGATGCAAGGACTAGTTTTAAACTACATATATTCAAACCAGCTCCTCCATCTATTTGTGCTCTTTTAATTTTATGATTTTGTACAATGCCTTCTATATGGAGTGGAGCATTATGGGGTTGATTAATGGCGAGATCATCATCCTTAGTGAAGGATAGATAATGGGGAGTGGTAAAATGTCCCACCATAGATTGGAATTGGTCTTGATCTAGATTGGTAGGAACATTAGTTTTGAGGAGAGCTTTCCCAAGAATATCCTTATGAGAAGCTGACAGACGCAAAATCTCTAGTATGGATACCTGGGCTGGTGTTTTCTTTAGTTGCTCCAAAAGGTTTTATTGGTTGGAAACATTGGGCATGGACTTTGGAACATAGATAGACTTGGTTTGGGTGGTGTTAGGTTTGGATGGAACCCCTTAAAGAGTAACCTTGGACTGGGCTCAAGTTGTGACATTAGCTGGTTGACTCTTTTCTTTGATGGAAATCACATTGACATAGGATTGAGAAGGATGACATTTAGAAATGTGATTTATATAGCTATAGGAGGTGGAATTGTAGTTATCTTGGTTATCTCCTTTATCATTGGAAGAGTTCCCTTTCTCATGTTCAGGAAGTGGATCTTTGAAAGATGTATGTGACTCATTTGAGGTGTGTCCATCAACACAGATTTCTCCGCTTTCAATCAAATCTTGTATTGCATGCTTGAGCCTTTGACAATTATTAGTCTTATGAACTTTTCCTCTATGAAATTCACTATAATCATTATCATTCCACCAAGAAGGCTTCACCCTAGGTTCAAAATCTCTAGTTTCAGTGGTGCAGAGCACCCTAGGGTTTAGCTCAAAACCCTAGCCCCAATATTTTGAAACAGTTTTGATACAAGCCTTTCAACGAGCAAGTCATGTTTTTCTTAGTCGCACAGTCGCAGAGTAGCAGAGAGCAGCAAAAGGAATGCATCACACACTCATGAGATAGTTATGTGTTAAGTCTGTTAGTGCATGAGTGCGTGACGAGGAACTAGTCACTCAGTCGCAGATGGCTAGCAAGAAAAGACAGTGCGCGACAGTGCGACAAGGAGCTCATCGCCCAATCGCGAGTCAATTCGCAGTCAGAGAAAACACGGTGCGACAACGCGATGGGTGATCAATCACTCAGTCGCAAAGGAAAACAGTTCAGTCCTGGTGTGCGAGTGAGCGACACCCAATGCATCGCCAAGTCGCAGAAGAAAGGGCAGCTCGTCTCTAGACAGTGCGATAGCACGACACGAGCTCATCGCTCGGTCGCAAAGTGAGAGGCAGCTCGAGTAGAAACATAGCGAGTGTGCGACTGATCGTATCGCTCAGTCGCTGAGATAGGGCCAGCTCGTCAGAAAGAGTTGTGAGTGTGTGACAGATTGTGTCGCAGGGTCGCCAATAAATTTCCAGTTCAACCAGAAGTGCAGCGAGTGCGCGACTAACGTGCATCGCCGACCCGCAGAGCAAGAAGCAGTCAATGAAGATATAGTGCGAGTATGCGACTTGAGCTCATCACTCAGTCGCAGCATAAAATGTAGCTCGGATAAATGCATTGCGGGTGCGCGACTTGAGCTCATTTCTCAGTCACAAGGTAAAAGCCAAGTCAGGAAAAGACATTGCAAGAGTGCGATGATCAGGTCATCGCTCAGTCGCAGAGCAAAATGTAAAAGGTCATTTCAGCTCACGACTACGCGATGGAAAAACAGATCAGTCAAATGGTCAAATATGTTGACATGTCGATAGGAGAAGACATTGAAAAGTCTTAACTGCCAAATCGGAAAGGAGAATGACACGAAGGAAAAGAGACTGTCCAAAATGTTGACCATGCAGAGAAGAGATGACAGTTTGTAGAGAGCATGAAGAACAGAGAACAGCTGGAAGGCTGGGATCGACAGATAACCACCAGGGTTACGAAATCAAGGAGAAGCCAGAGATAAAGAAGAGAAGAAGAATCTGTGGAAAAGGTTGAGTGCAGATCAGTTCAGAGAGATAGTTAGTTTTAGAGAATAGACTAGCAGAGATTTGTAATCTTCTGTATAATCAATAAAGAGAAGTTTGTCTGTATTTTACGTGTTTCATGTTCTGAGTAGATTTCTGTAAAGTGTTGTTTTGTTTCTGTTAGATAAATATGGGTGCTTCTTGACTCTGATAATCTGTTCAATGGATTGTGACAGTCAAGAAGAATCCTCCATTTATATTATGCTTGTTTCTGTATTTTTGTGGGATGAGAAGCTAGTCAAGAGGTCAGACAAGTCCTAGGCGAGCCTATGGTCCGGTTAGAGACTTGTAGGAAAGATAGATGAGTAAGAAGGTGCATGACTATAGTGATTCAGTCATGAAGAGTGAGAGACAGTAAGGAGTAAAACATTCGGTGGGTAGGGAACCTAGGAAAGAGGGAAGATAAGTCCTTCTGGTTAGGGTCTGAGAGTAGCCCTAAAGGGACTCAAGTGTGAGTCTAGAGAGAAACTTGAATTGAATAGGATTCCAGGTGAGATTCCTAGAAGAGAGTAGGAATTTCAGAGAGTTAGGTGACCTCCCCATCAGATTGGTATCAGAGCCAAGTTAAAGATTTGGGTTTGAAATCTGTAAATGT
>MU227899.1:382924-397800 GCA_018584345.1 Thuja plicata
TTTCTAGTTAGAAGGCAATAGGCCGATATTAGTGGTTTTTGAATGTTTTATCTAACCATTTATACTAATGCAATGACCTATTGAGTGTTTGTGTTGATCTAACAGGTACCCAAATACACACACACAGGTAGCACATCTGTTGCATCTGAAGGAATCATATCAAAGCTATCAAAAAGCAATCAACAACTTACTAAACAAGTGAAAGCACTACAGATTGGTCAAGATACACAAATGGTTAGAATGGTTGAAGTTTTGAATGATGTAAATAAAGATTAACAAGATAGAAACATGGTTGTTGATGATAGAAGATAGATGAATGAAAAGTTACAAGAGAAAGAAACTTAGATATTGTGACTTACTAAACATTACTTTGAGATTACCAATCAAGTGGTTACTATGAATCATGAGGCTAACCAAGTGAATATTAAACTTGCAAAAAGAAAAGAGGATATTGGTATATTGAAAGAAGAAAATGAAAACTGATAAATGAAGTGAAGATGTTACAACAACATAATGAATTTATTAAGAGATCTGAAGAAAGAACTAAGAGAATGGATGAATTTCTTAACTATCAAATAAGATTGAACAACAATACCAAATTAGGGTATACCGAGCAAGGAGAATCATCAAATCAAGATGAAAAAAGGAATGTATACTCAAGCCTGAAGCCCAAGAAGCCCTCTTTCCATCCTTGTGGAAAACTAGGCCACACATCAAATGTTTGTAGAAGAAAAGAAAAAGGTATTCCTAGAAACCCTCCTAAATTCAATAATATCTACTATAACTGTAATAAGAATGAACAACAGGCACATGCATGTAGATCCAAGTTGAAAAAACCACAGAAGAAACCATACATGGATAAATACTATCAAAACTGCAACATGAATGGTCATACAACTCAAGCATGCAGAAAGAACACAAAGCAAATCTGGAAGCCTAAAGGACAAGAAAAGGTAAATCAACCGAGAAGACAAGGAAATGCTTATGCATGGGATTACAACACTTGGAGCAGTTGTGAAACATGTGGTAAATATGGACACATAGCATAAAATTGTATGAGACAATGGCGAACCAAATCTAGAAATTGGTTAGGCTCTGGAATGGCATATTCTCACTATCACAAAGTTGATCACTTAAGAAGAGATTGTGTAGACCGAATAAACACTTATTGGAATGGAAATACAATTGGGGAAATTGTGAGGATCAGAAATCAAATGTGGAGAAGAGAAGTAAATGATAATTTAGGAAAAAGCACAATAGTCGGTGACACCTCATCTATTGAATTAGGTGGCTCCACCATCTCCAACTAAGAAATAAAAGTAGGTATGGAACTATATTTTGCAATGCTATATCTTACATCAGTTCCTATATTTATTGCACATATTCCAAATTAACATGAATTTAGATGCACTATGGTATTATATTTTTTATTACTATGATCTAGTTGAGTCAGTTAATATGTACCAAGTTAGAACTGTTAGTCGGTGAATTTGTGAAGAGACAACCGAGTTACTATGGTAACCAAGTTTATGGTATACACACCATGCTAAATCATTGATAGTGTTAACCAAGAATAATGTTTTTCCATAGAGTGGTTGGTGAAGAGCATTTATGGCATTGCCCTAAATCATTTTCTATAAATTTGGTCAACATGAACTCATTTCACAATGTGATCAGAGAGAAGAATAAAGAAAGGAGAGTTAAGTTGTAGCATAACTATTTTGTGCATTCAACAGATATTTTAGCAGATTTTGAGCATACAGAGGTTAGTTACTATGCATTCTTCCCTCACTGAGTTATTCGAGCACTTTTTTTGGAATCCCTAATACAGAAAACATGGCATCTTCATTATGAACAATGAAAGATAAGCTAAATAAGGATAAGAAAGTTGTTTTGGTGAAGAAATCCACCTACACGAAACTAAATTACAATATCCATCCACAGGTTACAGCCCTACCAGACAATTAAGGTGCATTTTTGTCTATTCCACCTAGGGTTTTGCTAGTGAAAGATGTGCATGCATACATTCATTGCAAAATTGGTGAAATTGGAGGTTTTGAGCTCGTGTCCACATACCAATCATTGTGTACAAAAAAAAAAGCTAAAAGAATACCATAAACACTTAGAGGTTAAAGGGTTAACCAATGCCCTATATTTTCCTAAGGTCTTTTGCAATGAATGGATCTGCATAGTACTGAGAAGAGTACATGATGGAAAGTTATAGCTGGATTAGCCTAAGAAGATAATTAGGGATGTCATTCATGTCGTTACAGGATATCCCATATCTGACAAAAAAAAATCCCTAAGGCACCAACCAAGAACCGAGTTGGAAAAGATAACATTAGCCGAGTGGGATGGTAGAGGTTTGAAGATCAACTATATCAATGATGATGATTAGAGATTCGGTGTTTATGCCATTGGGTATAAGATATTCCAGTCTAGCAGACTGAACAACATACCATGTGGAGTTTTTTACATAGCCTACAAGATAGTCAAGAAAGGACTACAAATTGATCTTTATGAGTTATTGCAGAGGGAACTAGAAGAAAACATGAGAATCATAAGATCAGAAAAGACAAATACATGTAAGTTTGGTTCATTACTACTTTGAATATTATTCTATATGCAAATTTTATTTCCTTCAATCGGTAAAGTTAAGTGGAAGATAGATAGACCGATTACAGTACAAATTGATGAAATGATTACTAGTCTAGGACAGAACTTTGAACCTGTAATGAATGAGTATATCTCTAAGTTCAAAGCTAGGATGGGAAAGAGATCCCAGATTCCTACACTACTAGTAGAAAAATACAAAGATGATATTTGTTTTGTAGTAGATACAGCTACAATATTAATCAAATCAGTAGATCCAAGGACTGCATTGCTACCTTGAATGGACTATGAGTTAGTTATTGATGTTGGATCTGACGCTATTGAGAAACTGTTAAATGAGCCCGTTGACAAATCTGCCATGACATTTGGCACCTATGAAGAGGAAACAACTTGAATAGTAGTACGATTGCAAGTACATCAATTGGGTAGGAAAAAGACAAAGATTGTCAAAACCTTGAAGAGGAAACTTTCCATCACTGATGAAGAATTGAACAAATCTGAAGAGGAAACCAAAGAGAAGACCTCAGTCAGTCAAGAAGCGGAATCAGATCATGATATTGAGGACACTAAGTGAGATATAGAACTAGTTAAGAAACCTAATGACAAATGAAACAAGAACACAAATATTGAATCACCATCAAAGAAAAGCTCATAGTTGGTGACTAATGATTCACCACCTTTGAAGAAAGCTGGTGTAGAAAAAATTACAAGACCCTCACCCAAATTTACATACCAAACATAGAAGTAGAAGGGTACTACTACTGCACCAAGACAAAAGAGGAAATATTTGTGAAACAAAGATGACAAGGATGATTCTAATGAAAACCCATAACAATTAAAGGTTGTACAGAATAATTCATCATAGACAAATGATGAGATTGTAGAGACAATCAAGACAACCAGACAGTTACCACATCTAAAGATACAAGCATATTCTGATCTAACCACCAAGCACAAGGAAAAACTAGAAGAATCAATCATAGGTATGATGATTAACCTTAAACAATTTCGAATTGATTTTTCTACTTCTATTCCATCAGAACTATATGATATAATATCATCAAGAAGGACATATGCAGTCCAAACTGAGAAACAAATGAGAGAAGCAACTCTCACACTTATAAAAGATGAGTGTACAGTTGAGGAAATTCATGATATAATGAGACAATATGCCAAGCAATTTATGAAGAAACAAAGAACAGTGAATATACTACAAGGAAATATGAAGGAAGTGGATATTGAGAGCACCAAATTCTAGAATGAACTGCTAAATCCAACCAAGGACATCCAGGATACCGAGCAAGTAAATAATGTTGCATCTACTGGACTGAGAACAAAACCTATAAGAGTTGATGATGTAGCCATAGATGATGTATTAGATGGTATTCATAAGATCTTGACTAATTTAGGTCACCTGGATATCACAACACTTGATGTAACCTAATAAAGCCAAGGAAGATTAGTCAATTGGAGCAATTGAGACTATAGATGAGGAGGACACATCACAGGTTGCCCGAGAAAATTTACTTGGAAAGCTACCTATTCTTCTCAAATAAATTGAAATTGAGTCTGAAGCACAATAGAAGCCACCTAAGAAGAAAACATATACAATTGAAGATAAGGGTAAAGATCATGGTAAAGAGATCGAGCCTAGTGGTGGGACAACATAAGATGATACACCTAAGGATACCACTGATAATGCATAGTTGAAAGGTGAAGCTAACAAAAAAAATCCTAACAAGATAGTAGATACATCTACTAGAGACACAAGGAGTGTTACCAAGGGACCAAAGCAAGTTCCTACATTGAGTACCAAGAAATCAAAGTCAGAAACTGAGAAAAAGGCTTAGTTAGCTTTAACACTATCACCATCATCAAGTGGTCAAGGAAAGAAGAAGAAGAAGAAGACCAAAGGAAAAAAGGAAGAAGTTACACTAGATGAAATCATAGATATTCCTAACTAGGATTCAAGGACACTTGATCTAGAGACACTGAAGAAGTATGTTGAACTTTGCACTAGAAAAGAAGCATAGGATAAGCTTAGATTAGAAGCAAAAAGTGCACAAGTGCTAGAGAAAGCCAAAGAGGTCTTAATGCAAGTTGTACCAGATATCAATATTTATGAATGAGAATCCATAATGGAACAACTTGAACTTCTCACCGAGGAAATTAACAATCCAGATATTGATGTCGAGAAGAAATTAGAAGAGCAAGCAGAGAAGAAGATCCAATACAAAGTTATAGAAAAGATCATCCAGGTAGTGGCAGTCTGTAAGGTAACTCTGTTAGAACTTGTAAGTGGTTTAGAAACTATCATATTTGAAGCCATCACAATTCTATAGTATTTATGCACATTAGAACACTTCACTACCGAGATTAGTGAACAACTGAAGCAAATAGATCAAGATCTACAGGTTAGTGCATAGAGTCTATCAACCGAGCAACATGCATTACAAATGTATTACACCAAGGTACTTCAAAACAAGTGGTTGAGACTAGACCTACAAAAAGAAGAGGAAAAAATAAGAGAATGTGTAACCGATCTATAGGCACTGTTACTACCACATTTAGTCATGATGCAGAAACATGCAACATTGGAAAAGAATCGCATTGCCACCCTAGAATTATCAGTGACAGAAATCATATATGATATGCATGCTTAGATAAATCTAGAGATACTCACCCTCAAGCACTTGAAGGAGGAATGAGAGAGATTATTGGAAACACTCTAGAATGCCCATACCAATATTTTTGACAAACTGTAAGTTATACGCCTTTTGTCATTATTTTCAAAAAAGGGGGAAATATATGTATATATGTATAGTAAAGGGGGATACTATAATCTTATGAGTTCATATACATATACCAAATATATATAAAGGGGGAGCATGTACAAAGGGGGAGTCACTATGTATAGTATTATGTACAGTACTAAGTTTTTGATACTAATTCCAAAGGCGGAGAATGTTACTCCAATTGCACATTGAAGTTGTCATTAGTTATCAAGCAGACATAATGGACAGTCGGTAATATTGTCAAACAAGACAGTTGGTTTATATCACCGAAGCGTAGAGTCAAATGAGAGCACTGATCATGCCTAGAGTCAACCGAGCACAATGATTACCGAGTAGATAGACTATACCAAACAAAGACAACATCAAGCTACACAGCATAACCCAACACCAGTATAACTGAGATACACAGACAATACTGAGCACCAAGAGACATCAATAACCGAGTGGAATAGAGACCACCTAAAAGTTTGTTATGGAACATCATTCGATGTAAATTTTTTTTAGCCGGCCTAGATAACAGTTTACATGATCAAGGAAGACATTAATTATGGATTTACAACATTAATTATTTATTTCTCCTATGTGTAGATGATCAAGATAAATTTTGTACACTGTTGATCTTAGGATAAGGATGTAATTGTTAGACCCTAATTAGGTCATATATTTTGATATATAAATGTATAGATGTCATTTTTTGTTATGTATGTTGATCAAGAAATGATCAAGTAGCCTCCATACTAAATACATCAAAGATCAGACAAGGGGATTTTTTAGAGAAAGTGACTACATTACAGAAATCCGTTTACAGAACTAAGGCAAGGCTACCGGGTAGAACAAAGCAGAAGGTATTATCATTCACATTGAGGTGATATATATTTATGAACTTAATGGATCTGTATCAAAAATATTGAGATTGTATATGTTTCAGATCAAATTTATGTTACTCTCTAATAATTGTAATAGACCCTAAATCTCTCAACATAGTAGACTTAACCGTCTTATTGTAAATCTCTTAACCTAGTGCACACATAGATTGTGTTGCAAAATCCTCACATGAAGTAGATCTAATTTATCTTATTATTTCTCCTAACAAGGTAAGATCATCAAAAGTGATCCTTTTGTAAAAATTTAACAAGCTAACTTTATTTTTGCAGTAGTGAAGTTTTGTGGTTCTCATCCGCACCGCATTTTTTACCTTCTAACAAGGTTTTTTTTGTCAGAATAACTGAGAGGGGGGGGTGAATCGATGGCCTCAAAAATTAATCCTTAAATCAACCCAAAAACTTATTACCACATTTATAAGCCTCTAGTTATATTTAGTCCTACAAGATGATTGCCTTGAAATACTTATATCAAATTACTACTTGTCGGAATGCTTTGTAAAACCTTCTACTGTATGTTTACTGATAAGCAGACTATCTATTTGCCAAAATACAGTAAATAACTAGTGTATACCAATCAATCCAGATTTACTTATGTGAAATGAAAAACAATAAAGTAATGACTCATAGACACATTAACACATACATTTTTAACATGGAAACCCTGTTAAGGGAAAAACCACTAGGACCGGTAACCCAAATTTTCACTCTTATGAAGTGAGCTCAGTGAAGATCCAACCATGTTAAAGGTTACAAACACACTGTTAGGTGTGATCTTGTTAGAGGATTAAAATGAATAGTTTGTCACTTAGTATCAAGCATCTAATGCTACCATCCTTGATTAAACACTCACTTGGCCTGTCAATAGGTATAGGGAATATCCAATACTACTTTGTATGATCAAACTTTTTGATAATCCTTGGGATGTATCTCAATTAGAAAATAATTTTAAGTCCTTACTGGTTAAGAGACTTGATGCTTCACTGGTTACACTGAAGCGGTAAATTGATCTGTTCACATATACAACTAGAATTTCATATTTTCAAATTTATTGTAAGTTCATTACCTTTCTGATCAATATTATCAATTCAATACCTTTGCTCCACACTATTCTACTTTGTGATGATGTATCATTGTTCATCGGTGTCTACAGAATTTAGCTCTTTCCTTAACTTGATTGATCAGGTCTGAATGAAGAGTTTCTTCTCCTTCCAAATCTCTTCATCATCTATTCTCTTGTCACTCCCCTTATTGATATTGAATAATCTTGTCTCTTATATAGACATTATTTCACCATTTCTTGGCTTTCTTGATCTTGGCGTGATCCAAAATTTTCACCAACTAGATTTAAAAGAAAAACTCTTGATTTATCTTGTATAGATCTTCTCGCCAACTAGACAAAGTAGCTTTATATATTTTACTTATCTCCAGCTTTATCTTGTCGATTAAAACAATGATAAGTACTAGTTAAGTCTATATTTAGCTCTTGACAGCTAAGCATTTTTTCATTTCTGAACTCTTTGTTTTTTCGGTCAATACTTCAGTTAGTCGTCGGTGATAACTGATTGTTCCGTCAGTGTGACTTCAATTGTCTTTGGGATCTCCGTCCTTGTCTATCCCTCGGGAAACACTGTAAATCTATCCATCGAGTTACACTGTTCTTTTCTCGTTGGGTAACACTGTGACTTTTATCGTCAGTAATGTTGTGCAATTGTTCATCGGATAACACTGTGACTTTTCTCTCATTGGTTTACTCTATCTGTTGGTGTACACTTTGTCAGTGTATACAGTCACTTTGTGAATACTTAACTTTTATGCATTACTGATTGAATAGCCTTTGATTCATTGGCTCTTTGAAGTCTTTTAGCAGTATGTACATGACCATACAGATTATATCAAGTTGACATCAATGACAATACAATACATTAACTAATTTAATGTCTTGCATTAACTTTTTGTGTCTTGGTGATCATCAACTTAACATCTTCAAACATTCAATCAGTTATAGTTCATCAATCTCTCCCTTTGGCATTGATGGAAACACACTACATTATCACACTATATTATCACTAATACAATATGAAATATAACAGTTGAAGTTCATCAAACTACCAATCTAATGTACTATAACTGATTCAAATATCTGGTCCTCCGTAAGCTCACATAGCTTAGATTTGATTCTTGCAGCTCTCTTTCTATCTTCAATCCCTTCATTGGATAAATGTAGAATCTTTCTTTTTTTGATGTGATGTGTTCTCTTTTTGTGTCAAACTCTCTCCCTTTGACTATTCTTTTCTTTTGATGTCTCTTTTCAGCAATCTCTCCCTTTATATGTACTCTCCATTCTTGGTTACATCTCTCCCTTTGGATAATGTGATAATGGATATACATGTCTCCCTTTGATAGAAATTCCAAAAAATTATTTGACAGTAATGCCAAACAATCCTTTCTATCCATAATATACTCCTTGAATTTCCAAATCCATCAGCAATATAACAACTCTAGTGCTTGAAGTAGATAAATACCTTGTTGTGTACCGATTTATCTTTGAAGTCCATCTCTTTGCTTGCATCAACATGAATGATATTCTGATAATATGTAGGTAGATGGAGCCTTCTAGTCATCTTACTGACCAGTAGACAAGGATCTGACCTCTAGTCTCTTTCTCAAGTACTCAAATGTATCCTTGGGCAGTGGCTTGGTGAAGATATTAGCTAAATGTTCCTTTGATTGAACATACTCAAGTATCACCTCCTTTCCTTGAACTTGTTCTCTCAAATAATGATACTTGATAGCAATATGCTTTGTTTAGAATGCATGAATGAATTCTTGGAAATGTTAATTTCACTGGTATTATCACAATAGATAATTATTGGTTCAAGAATTTTCATATGCATACCTTCCAGTAACTGTTTGATCCATGCAATATTTGAGCATGTTGCAGCAACAACAACATACTCTACTTCTGCAGTAGTGTTGCCCCATTTTTTTTTTGCACATATTTAGAAAAAAATGGATGTTTAGTGTATAGTGATGGTCTTGAAAATATTGTGCAAGTCTTGAGTCTAAGTCTAGTTTTTCCTTTAGGCTAAGGAAACCTTTATTGGATTTTCCCAAATCACCTTCTCCTTTCTAAGCTGAGGGGGTTTTTTATCTAAGATCATGTCATATTGGGTAGGTTAAGTTCCCAAATCTGATAAAGGTCACAGTTCAGAGGTTTCTAACATTAATTTTATGTGATTTTGAAATCTTTAGCTTTGGTACTTCATTTTGTCTCATCGGCAGAAAATTGGTTCTGGGCTTCTCCTTGGCGGATAACCACCTGTAGAGTGCATTTTTTGCAGATGACAATTTTAAAAGTCTTAGTGGTCAGTGGAAGTTTAAAATAGATAATTTGGGGCTAGAAAGACTATTGCACTTAAAACGAATCCATGCGGGCTAGAGGAAGGATCAGGTGATGAATAATCTAAGATCAAATCTTATCGGTGGAAAAGAAGAAAGTAGCATCTCCACTACTCCAACAGGCAGGTTTTGACTCGTAGGATGCATTTTCCGCCAGATTGTTATACACGAGATTTGTGAAGAAAAATCAACATGTGAGGAGACTTAACTCATAAAGAAAGAAGATAAAACTATCATATATCATTTTAGCATTGTAACAAGTTAAAATTCCTCCTTGGCGGATTTATGGGTAGGGAGTGCTCCAAAAACATTTCTCGGCCCAAAGGGAAGCAGAAAAGTAATTATCCGTTGTCTCCAAAAAGTTACCATTAAACTTATCTAAAGTGAAAAGATGTTTCTTAAAGGCCTGTAGAGGTAAATTAATTAATTCAAATAAAGGCATTTTGTTTCATAATGACCTTTTTCATAAATACTTAAGTATTTTCACTCATGTGGCACAGGAAGTCAGCTGTTAATGGTAAAAAGTTAGGAGTTATAAAATCAGTGAAGTATTGCGAACAAGAATTACCATCTATTTGTCAAATTTTCTGAACTAAAACCCCTAGCAATAGTTGTTCCTTTATTTCATATTCCTGAGATAGATTCCTAGTTCCTAAATCAAATCAATCAAAGCATGGCCACTAGATTCATAAGATTCGATGGGATGATTGGTATCACTTCCAAATGGCACAAAATTAGAGATACTTCTCTAAGGTTCTTCGACATGCAAAGTTTTCAGATCAAATTGAATGCAGAAAGACTACACCCCATTACATAAAAACTAAAGGAGAGTGGATTAGTCGAAGATGCCAGCTTTCCTGTTGTGATCCAAGCTCCAGAGCTTGTTCGAGAATGCATAGTACGCTATAATCTGGACACCAAGAAAATTATTTTTCCTGATGACACGGTACTACTCTCTATTTATCAAGACTCCATCCATAAATCCCTTCATATTCTAGAGAAATCTCAATACTCAGAGATGACATACAGCTAGGCGATTACTGAGTATGGAGCAAAGAAGACTGTATGGAAGAAGGAAATAATGAAAACATGGTTCCAAGAGTCAAGGAGCACCAATGGAAAGTTTCATAAGACATTATATGGCATGAACCTAAAGCCATAAATTGTAGAAATCCTGGTATTGCTTCACAGGATCAGAGGTGAGAGTGATGCACTTAATTTTGTTGAGCACCATTTTTTCCTAGTTCAGGTGATTTTCTCCCAGCATAATTTCATTGATTGGGCTCACATGGTAAGTGAAAATATTTCAAATGCCCTAAATAAAAATAAACATCAGAATGAGTTCTATATGTCCTCAGTTTTATTATATATCTTAGCTACAATTCAAATTTGGCTGGGGCTTCCTAGGCTAGAAGAATTCCTTGAGGATGTTAAAATTTATGAATTCTTCCCTTGTTTGCAATTACATAACAATTATACTGAGTATCTCAAAGTTAATGATGCATTCACAATGAGACTGTGTAGGGAGTTGCAAGGTTTCCCAGAAAGGTGATTTTGTCCAGAAGTCATGGCATTTATCAGCCAATTTGGGGGTTATTTTATCCAATTTGTGAATTTGTCATATATCTATCTTGCAGGATTCGATGATTTCCCCTTGAAGCTACCCAGGTATCCCAACAACATGATCATGTTGGTTGAAGTGATGAGACAAGTAGTCCAAGTGAACCTGATCTATGCAGGTGCTAGGAAGAAAGGATATGATTTCCCAATGACTATTAGAGCCTACAGCTGTGTGTCTTAGTCTGATGCAAAGAATGTTTTGAAAGAATTCTCAAAGAAGTTTCAATTGGAAATGTGTGATGTTTAGAGGCCCTAGTATGATCCTATGAACTATGCCCAAGATTACTTGCAAATGAGTCACACCATTCATCATATTGATGACATAGAAGACTATTAGGCCAACTGCAAGGACGATCTAGAAATCAGAGATAGATTCTATGCAAGATTAACTATTGAACAAATCAAAAAGTTCAAAGTTAAGATTGTAGTTGAAGGCGTAGAAGATGATGGCCAGCATATGTATGATGATATATACATGGAGAAGATTAAGCCCCTCCCTATAAGCTCTGAACCCATCCTAGGTCAATCCATTGATGACTTGCAGACCTTGATGGGTGGGATCTACAAAAGGACAGAATAGGGGATCCAAAAGACAACAGGCAGAAGGAAGAGGTCAGAAAGGAAGCCTCCCTCTCAACAAACTCCTACAAAAGTGATAGGGAGTACTCATGCATCATCCTTAGTGACTATCCCAGTTGCAGCTAAATATCTAGCTCAACCAGTAGGAGGAAGTGATGATCCTCCTGAAAAGATGATTCTATTGGACAAGACATGCGAATATGGCTCACCTCCTGTCATTGGTTCAATAGAAGAAGCGATTTCTATAGACTTGGTAAAGCCTACGGCTGAACCTATTAAAATTACAAAAATAGAGAAACCAATTAAATCTATCACTTTGGCTACACAAGGTGACACCTTGATACAAGATACTCCAAGGCGAGGGTCCCTTGTTACAGTAGAAGTGGGTGAGGATAGTTCCAACATAGCAGCCACAGAATTAGATGAAGAGGTTGGAAAGCAATAGAAAGTTTCTCAAGTCACTATATTATTTTCCTCCTCTCCTACCTTAGTAAATATATTTTCTTCCAAACCTAAATTTACTCCTCTGGTCATCATGAATTTGTTCATAGAATAATTGGTCTCTGCCACCAAAGTTACTAGTGTGGAGTCTTGGATAGAGAACACTCTAGAATGCAAAAGGAAGATGATAGAAGAAGGAGCTCCTAGAAAGGATAATCTTTTATGAGCCTTACAATATAGTACCACTGTGAGCAAGGTGAAGAAAGAAAAGACATTCTCTACATTAGGCCAATATCCAAAAATAGGGCACTTCACTATGGAGATAGAAAGACCACAAAGGAAGGCAAGTTTGAAGATTTAACTACTTCTAACTTTGAGATATAGTCATTTGATTTGGGGTTAGCTTTTTATGATACCAAGGTGGATTGGTGGAAATCTACTAATATCATAAATGAATAAGAGCTTGAGGAGCTCATGACTCCTAAAGTCTAACTTAAAGCAGAAGTCACTGAACTGACTAACTTTATCAAGCAGTTAGTTACTCCGGTTGCAAGAATTCCTAGTGCCCAAACCAATTTTGACCCAAAGCTGTAGAGAATCAAGCCATCATAGCCAAGTTGCAAGAAGATAGACACTTTGGGAAGATTAGTAAAATATGGATCAAGAGGCTCAAATCTGAAGGGCTTGTAGTTATTGAGCAGCTGGGTGATACTCTCCTAAGGTTGGAAAAGGAAAGAAACAAAATTGATAATAATTTGCAGACTCTCACATCATAAAGGGTTAAGTGTCAAGAGTGCATAGTAATGCTGCATGTTGTAGTAAAAATGAAGACTAAAGAGGCAATAAAGGCCAAGATCTTGTAGAAAGGATATGAACCTTTGATTGAATGGATTCAAAGTCTGGAATTTAAAACAGAGATGATCATCCAAGCTGAAGGAGGGCTACAACAGATAGACATAAAAATCAAAGAAGAAAAGAACAAAGATTTTAAACTCCTTCAGGGTCTTCACACAGAGTCACAAACAAGTTGTCAAGGAAAAGAAATGATCGAAGTGACTAAAATGAAGAAATATTTCTCTGATTATGTAGATAAAGTAGCAAAATAGTCTTCCTCTCACTTCGATAAGGTGTTGGAACTGCAAAAGTTGAGTGGGTGCATCTCTAAAGCCATGGAAGAGCTGAAAGATTGGTTAGATGTGGTTAAGATTTTGGCCAAAGATCATTCCTGATGGCTCATCAGATAAACAAATGTCCATATCAATAGGTATGAAGAGCTTATCTCAATCATCACCGCTGTCACCACCTATATGGCAAAATTAGATAAGGGGAAGAAAATAGAAGCATAAATATATTCCCTCTCATACTAAATTTTTATAGAGCTTGTAATGGATAAACATTTGTTTATCATTTATGGTTGGAGAAGTTGAACCATTTTGGTTACCCCTTTTTGTAACGCTCAAAATCTGAGATCTATATATACTATTTTGAAAATCAATAGAAAGGTCGGCTAAATTTTGGTGTGAAGAAGTTTGTTTTTGCTGAGTCAAATTCATTCATGTCTGAATGCCATTGTTTTAACTATTCCATTGCATTTATCTTTCTGTCAATTTGAATATTTATTTAAATTGGATGTACAGTTCAAGAATAAACCAAATTTTTGTATTATGATTTGATACAGTCAATTGAGGGGAAATTTGGCTGTCGTCCATAGATTATGAGAAATGTTCTTATGAAATAGATCGATTCATCTTCATTATGTTATCATTGATCCTTCATTTTTGCATTTGAATATTCATTATTAAACCTTGCATTACCAATTTTAGGATCTTATTTGATTTATAAAGTCTTAAGATTGGCTAGATAGAAAGTTGAATCTATTTGCCTGAGCCAGTTCCTGTCTAGGCCTAGTTTGGATTACCTCTTTTGTTCTCAGGTTAAGATAAAACCCCCATTAAATTAGGAAAGAGAAAAATCCATTGAATATTAATCACTTAAGGGAGCCGTACCTTCAAATTCAGAGGGAAATTAGTTATTTAGTTACATTTCCCAACTGTTCTGATTAAGTAAAAATAGGTTTTACAAGGACCCAAAACCTTTACAAAAAAAACCAAAGAGTTCAGCAGGTTTTACAAGGACCTGCAACCTAGAGTTTAAAGATAAACAATTTTAAAACATAAACATCTATGCCAAAGCATCATAACAGGAAGGAACAGAAAAACAACAATTTGAACAGAAAAATTCCCAAAGAAACAACAGAAGACAACAGCGACAACAAAAAAACCCCAACCAGGATCACAAGAAGAATAGCTACATCTCTTTAACCATCTTCTTAGCTTTGAGGACCATGATTTGCATGTTGTTGACCAAAGTTTTCAGCTCCTCTATTCTTTGTCCTCCTTAGGACTCTTTTTCTTAGCACTGGCTCTGGTACGCGATCCCGGTCCCGTCTTCTCCACTATACTACTGTCTTTATCCTTGTTGATCCTTTCCAGTTTGTCCATAAGAATTTGCGCATGACCACAGTAAGCTTTTAGGCTTATGAGAC
>MU227899.1:397880-416627 GCA_018584345.1 Thuja plicata
TTATCCTTTTCCATCTTATCTTTAATATGTTTGATTTGTTTCTCCATGATTTCCACCTTGTTGGCATACTCTGCCTGAGCTTCCGAATTGCCAACAACATCTCTCATTTCCTTCAGACACTCAGCCACCGGTTTTTCCCCTATCCCCATTCTGTTGAGAATTTTCATTTCCTCCTCAGTTTTCTCAACTTGATTTTTCAAAATAACCTGATCACTATACATGTTATTAATCAATCCAGAAAAATATTTGATAATACCTTTATTGTCTTTTTTAGTATAATCCCCTTTTTCTAGACTATCAGGATATTCCTTGAACCCAGAATCCCCATCTTTATTCTGGTCCATAAAATCTTCCCCCTTCTGAGTATCAGTTTTTAGCTCCCTAGTTTTGATCAATGTATCCTCTTTTTCATTATCTTTTTTATCTTTATCCTTTGTCTTCCTCTTATCAGGGATGTTGTCTTCCTCGTCAGAGGTAAGAACAATTCTTTTCTTGCTAGTGTTATTATTTCTGTGAGTATCCTTCCCCTCTACTCTTTTCCTTTTTTTACTCTCCTTTTTAGTTGTTTCGTTGTCTGTCTCAGTTTCAGAATCCCCTATCTGGGTATTCTTTTGTTTCTTCTTTTTATTAACAACCCCAATTTCAATCTCAGTCTCCGAATCAGCAGTCTGGGTTTTCTTCTGAGTTTTCATTTTACCCTTTTGTTTTCTACTGTCTACCTCCCATTTATCATCACTTTCCTTAGTATCCGACCCTTCATAGCTATTTTTCTTCTTCTTTTTAGGATTACCCCTTTTCTTGTTTTTAGGAGTAGAGAAACCTCTTGCCTCTCCTTCACTTTCCGTATTTTCTTCAAACATGCTATATTCCTCCTCCCCTTCTATTTCTTCCGCATCCTTTAGTTTCTTCTTCTCCACTGACCTAACCAATTTTTTAGCTTTCAACACCTCAAAGACAAGCAACATGAGTCCTTGGTGAGAAGCATGGTCCCCCTTGGGATCTTTCTGATAACTTGTGATAGTATCTTCTAACGAGCTAAGAAAGTAGTAAGGTAAACTAATTTTCACCTTATGTCTAAAGTGATTTAACATCATAAAATGGTGCCTAGTCGCTCTAGTAAACCTACCATCCAGCTAACTACAACAGTTGGGAAATGTAAACCTACATTTCCCAACTGTTGTATTCGGTTGTTTCTTTAATATTTGGGCATTTTAGAGCTAAAGTGAAAAAGAATAATCTGTTTACCAAGATATTTCTAGTGACTCTACTGGGGAGAAGAATATTTTCTAGAACAGATGCAATATCATGAGGAAAGATGGTACTTCCCCATGAAAATTTGATTCCTGTGCTTCAACCAAACCTTAGATTCCAGGACGATCAAGAGGATATCATTTCCTCACTGAATACTTTTTCCTGGAGACATAGAAGAAATAATGAGCATTATAGAAACACTAGTCAAGTGCTTGAACAAGAAGAAGTGAGAGTAGAAGCACTTGAATGAGCCATTCAAAGGATGAATTTAAGAAGGGCACAATGCCATGCAGAGTGTGAAGCTAGATTATCAAATTAGTGGAAATCCTGGAGCCTAAAAGATTTCTTAGAAGTATAAGGAAAGAAGGTGGTATAGATCCAGTCTTTGAGAGACTTGCAGATATTGATTTTTCTCTACTTGAAGTACGTCGTAAGAAGAATAAAAATACTAAGAGAAAGAGTAGGCGTGCTTCACCTCCCAAGAAATAATCCCCTTTCTCTACCACCTTTCAAGTGATAACCTTGCACGGAGTAGTTGATCCTCCTATTGTAAACCTAACACCTTCTTTACCTCGGGTAGTTATGGCAGTTCCTTGGGCTGCCATAGTTGATCCTCTACAGTTAGCAGCATATAACCCACTTCCCTCAAGGTCAAGGAAGAATTTTCCCAAATTCTCAAGAGATGGGAAAGTATCTACAAATGAACACATTGCTTCTTTCTTTGCATTGATTAATATATTAGCAGTACAAGAGGAGGATATTATAGTTAGATTATTTGTTGAGACCCTTGTCCAAGGTGCAGTAGATTGGTTTCATCATTTTCCCATCTCTTCTATTATGGATTGGGCTTCCATGAGAACATATTTTGAAAGAAGGTTTAAAACTGTCAAAGATGAGCATGCTCTGTTAACACAATTGACTTCTATCAAAAAAGAGACTTCAATAAGTATGAGAGATTTTGTTGCAAATTTTAACAAGCTTGTTAAACGTATCCCAGTAGCTAATCAACCTACTGCAGGTAATTTGAAAAACTTTTTCATAAGTGCTATGCACCTGATAGCAGCTATGATTTAAGAATGACAAACCCAGCCAATTTGGATCTCGCCTAGAGGACTGTTGTAGAATTTAGAAGATCACATTATCTTGATAGGGAAGTGGAAATGAGAGATACAAACTTGGGCTAGTACAAGCAATACCATGTCATCACATGAGATGATCCAAAAATTATCCAATGAGTTCATTTCTTTCAAAAGACAACTTCCCAGATTTAACAATCCTTACCAACAGAATTTTCAAGATCGGCTTGGAATAAATAGTGATATGAGAAATACTGATGGAAAAAAATTACAATTGACTGCTCCACAAAAAAGGCTAGCCATAGAAGCTCCTCTGAAAAGGGGAAACATGTGTTCTTTTCAACTAACAACAGATCATGATGGAGAAAGTTGCCCTGATGTAGTTCATTCTTGGCATATGCATCAAACAATAGAGGAATGGAATGATGGAGTATCTGGAGCTGAAATAGATTCATGCTCACATGGCGACTCTAAAAACTTATTTTTTGAGTAGTATCAGATTCAGAATTAGACGCAGCATGTTATGCTACTATAGATAGAACATCCTATGTAGTATTAACCCAGAATCAGAAAGATAAAGCCCCTATTTACAAACCTCCACCAAAAGGCAATGAGGCATCTACTTCTTTCTCTAAAGATTCCAACCAAGGAGAAATTTTTTTTCAATCAGCTAAGGAATAAAATTGTTTTGAAATTATTCAATTCTGTAAATATTCGAGAATTCAGATTTCTCCCATAGACTATCTTAAGTCTAATCCTATAGAGTTGAAAAAACTAGTGGAATTTTGTAAAGGGGGAACTCAGGATTCAAATCAAAATGTTATAGCTTTAGTAGAAGAAGATTCTATTTTGACAGGTCTATTTGAGGAAGGAGAGTCATCTATCTTGGCTACTTCCCCAGGGAGAAAACCTAACACTTTCTATGTGTCATTGTTTATAAATGGTTGCAAGTTGATTAATTGCATAATAGACTCTGGTGCCTTAGAAAATGTGATGCCATGAACTGTAGCTAAGGATTTAGGTCTCACTCTCACTAAAGCCCATGGTAGATGCTACTCCATGGATGCTAAGGAGGTCCCTTTGATTCAGAAAATCAAAGATGCCCAAGTGGCTTTAGTAGCACATCCCAAGAAGAAAATGTTGTTAACTATATTGGTTGTTGATATACCTACTAGTTACAGTTTTTTGTTAAGTAGGAGTTTTTGCTAGGATCTAGGAGGAGAAATAAAGTTGGATTGGTCTCAAGCTTTGATCCCAATAGGTAACAAAAAGATAAAATTGGTTCTTGAAGAGAAAGAAAAGTTACAGCACTAAAATATGATGACCCTAAAGCCCAAATTTTGTACCAAGATTTAGAATTTGGAAACTACATGCTATTTACAGATAATCATGATGAGGAAGTCGAACTTGGAGAGGAGAAAAACTAGTCTTCTGCTGAAGAAACATCACCACAAATTTGGACTCTTGAGTTTTATGGTAGTTGTGCATCGTCAGGATCTAGTGCAGGCATAGTCCTAATATCGCTAGATGGAGAATGTGATCCCATAGCTTACAAATTAGATTTTGGGAACACCAATAACACAGCTGAGTATGAGGCCCTTCTTTTAGGAATTATTGCTGCAAAATAAAAAGGTGTGAAAATCCTAAGATCTCGAGGTGACGCTGATTTAATTATGCACCAAGTTAAAAATCAATACTCTATGAAGAATCATAGATTAAAAAACTATAGGAACAGGGTATGGGATGAAATTGAAGCCTTAGATGCATTCTTTATTGAATGTGTGCCAAGAGAGTTGAATTCTCAGGTAGATTCTTTAGCAGTATCAGCCTCATTGCTCCTCCCTCATCTAGATTTCAAAGATAAGAAATATCAAATAGAAGTAGTGTATAGACCGTCTGTACCTAACAATGTAGAAGATTGGCAAGTGTTTAAAGATGATCAAAATCTCCTTCTCTTTTTAGAGAGCGGTGGTGACTTTTGTAAGGATGCTCCTGGTAATCATAAAGGAGATTGTCGTGACAATCAGAGGAAAGATAAGTGAGGTATTAGCCAATTGTAAGGTATTATTATCCCTCCTCATTTGGTCACACTTGAAAAAATTTTCAATAGACATGATACCTTTGTTAAAAAGAAGAGGAATGAGAGGGGTCCTACCACTAGCGACTATGAAGGAATAAACATTGGAAGTGAGAAAGTCCCTAAGTTGATCAACATTGTGAAATGTTGTACTAAGGAAGAAAAGGAACATGTCATAACACTCTTCCTAGAATACTCGGATGTCTTTGCATGGAGTTATGAAGATTTAAAAAGCTTCATGGATGGAAAATCCAAACATCAAATTCCTCTAAAGCCCGAGACTATTCCGTTCAGGAAAAAAAAAGGAATTATAACCCCAAGGTTGCTAATGCAATATTCAAGGACATTGATGAAATGATTAAGGCTAAGTTCATATATCCTATCCATCATTCTACCTGGGTAGAAAATATAGTGCCCATGAGAAAGAAAAATAGGGAAATGAGAATCTGCATGGACTTTAGAAACCTTAATAAGTCTTCCTTGAAAGATAATTACGCTCTTCCCAACATGGATCACCTATTATAGACCATGGATAGAGCTGAGATGATGTCCATATTGGACAACTTCTTGGGGTACAATCAGATAGAGATGGAAAAAGAATATAAATACAAGATAGCCTTCACTACTCCATGGGGTACTTTCTCTTATCATAGAATGTCATTTGGGTTAATCGACGCCAAGGCTACCTTTCAAAGAGGTATGGACCTTTCCTTTAGTGATATGAAAAATAAAATAATTGGTATGTATCTGGATGATCTTATAGTGTTTTCTAGAAAAAGAGTAGATCACATAAAGGATTTGAGGAGAGTGTTACAAAGGTGTAGAGAAGACGGGATCTCTTTAAATCTCAAGAATTCAGTCTTCTGTGTTGTTGGTGCTCAAATCAACAGATTGGATGTCCTATGAACTTTCCAATCCAATGCTTGGAACCCCAATTTATTTGGCCAACTAACAAGTCATAACCAAGGCAAGGTTGGAACTTCTGCAATTTTGGCTCTGTAGAACCAAGGCTAGTAGGCCTATACCTTAAACTTATCCTTCAAGTCTTAAGGATTTTTTATAGCAGATGAGAAACAATTCAAACTCCTTTCTCAAGTATGGCAAGGCACTTGAATGAAATATAACTAAAAGCAATATATCATAAACTGTAAACTAAAATACTTTAAGTAATTGAAATAATTTTTAGTAAATGTGTATGTACTTTGAAATGAACAGATAGATAATATATCATAAAATTATAAACAATGAACTTAATAACTATAATCCAAATAAGCAAGAAAGACGGGTGCCTTAATCAACCATGGGCAATAGAATCACTATTATTCCAATCTTATGTTCAACCTCAGAGATAGTTTTACAAGAAAACTTATCACTTCAAAGGTGTTATGGAATGTACATGCAACCTAAAACAAATTCAGTGATATTTCAAAAGGGTAATTCTTCTCAAATGATATCCCAATTGACTAAGGCCTCAATCAACAAAATTTAACAATGCAAAATGAGAAAACCAATTGAAAATGTAGACTATGAATCAAATCAAGAGGCATGTATATCAAATTGTCACTTTGAAGAGTTTCTATTGATTTATCTGAGGGACTAATTGTAAAATAATAATGAAACTATTACACATGTGAAAGAAAAAGGACTTATCTTTATTGATTTTGAAAAAATAGTACATCTAGGTCCATGTTACACTTGTTGATTAAAAACTATCCAAATATGTGAAATTGTATTATATTGTATTATATTTTTACATCTTACATTATGTATATATATTTGTTTGAGAGGCTTTCACACCTCTTTAGGGTGAAAAGACACAACCCTTATTACAAATTATTTTGAAAAAAACAATAAACTAAATAAAAAATAACTACCTAACTTTCAGATTTGGTCAAAAATCCAAAACACCTCTTGAAAAGATAATATTTCTGTTAGAGATAGGAAATTTGATTTCCCAAACTGGGCCATTTTTAGATTTTTAAATTTTGACCATCTTCAGTCTTTATCGGCCTCATCTTTGTAGCAAGTTGAAATTCCAGCATTTTTGTAAGGCTTCGATTACTTAGTTCTATTTATTTGTGTCATAAAGCTTCCTTCCTTTGATTTTTTTAGTATGGATAAACTAACTTCTTGATAATGGATTAGGACTTCTAAATTCTCAATATTTAAGGTACCACCATGTGTGACTAAAGAGAAATTACTGGGACAAATCTTTTCTCAAGAAGGTATAAGAATCGATCCATAAAGGGTTAGGGAAATCAAACAATTGAGCTTACCCGTAAAAAAGACTGGAGTAAAATCATTCTTTGGTCAGGTAAATTTTCTCAGAAGGTTTGTCCCAAAAATTTTAGAAGTTACTAAATATATAGTGGATAGGATGAAAGTGAATGTGAATTTTAAGTGGAATGACCCTAGCAAACAAGCCTTCAAAAATATTAAGAACGCCATAGCTAATGCTCCAGTATTGTATCACCCAAATTACAAGGAAGATTTCATAATTTATTGTTACTCCTCTGAGCATAATTTTTCATCTATTCTCATGCAAGAAAATGAGGAAGGGGTTCAATCCCCTATCGCCTTTATGAGCACATCTCTAAAAGATCATGAGTTGAAATACTCTCAAACTGAAAAACATGCTTTCGAAGTTTCGCAGTAGTAAAGGCTTTAAAGAATTTTAGATTCTATATTTTACACTCTCACTCCCTTGTATATGTGCCTGACATTGCAGTAAAAAGTGTATTAACTCAACAAGATGTGGGATGTAATAACAGATGAGCATGGGTGGCTAAGACACATGAATGTGACATAGAAATTAAACCCACCAAGTTGGTGAGAGGAAATGCACTGTGCAAAGCAATAGCTAAAAATCAAGTGGATGAAGATCCTGAAGTGACAAAATTGGTTTTGGCAGTAAGTATGAAAGACCCCTGGTTCAAAAATATTGTGTATTTTCTAGTGTATGGTGAGTGCCCCAAAGGATTGACTCTGAAGAAAAGGAGAGATTTAAAGTTGAAAGCCTCTAAATATTTTATTTGGGAGGATAGGTTGTATAAGAGGTCGATAGATGGGACTTTCCTCCGGTGTGTAGAAAAACAACAACATGAAAAATTGTTGAAGGTGTTCCATTATGAAGCTTGTGGGGGACACTTCTCTTCATTGGTTACTACATTCAAAATATTGAGATAGTGTTATTATTGGTTGGGAATGTTTAAAGATTCATATCATTGGGTAGAAAGATGTGAGATGTGAGAAGTGAAAAATGTTTACTAGAAAGCCACAACTAGAAGCTCTTCCCCTCAGACCAGTGATAATTGAAGGTCCCTTTTAGCAATGGGGTCTTGATTGTATTATCCCTATAAACCCCACATCTAGTGCGGGTCATACCTATATAATAACTGCAACAGACTACTTCACAAAATGGGTGGAGGCAAAAGCAACTAAGAGAACTACCTCTGAAGTAGTATTTGAGTTTATTATAGAAAACATCTTGGTATGGTTTGGTGTACCTATCAAGTTAGTAATGGATAATGCCACATATTTTTCTTCTTGGGAAATTACTGAATTATTTTTTAAGTATGGCATTATGATCAGTCATTTATCTGACTATTTCCCACAAGGAAATGGTCAGGCTGAATCCAACAACAAGAACTTGGTAAACATTATGAAAAAGCTCATGGAAGATAATCAAAGAACCTAGCATAAGAAAATCCATGAAGCACTTTGGTAAGATAGGGTGACCCCCAAAAGAGCTATTGGTGTTTCCCCCTTTGAATTTTTCTATGGAATTGAGGCCAGTCGTCCATTATCGTTGGAATTAGAAACATGAAAATTGAGGACAACAGTAGAAGATGACATGTATAAAGATGGATTAGAAATGAGAATCCTATATTTAAACAAGGTTGAAGAGGAAAGAGAGAAAATGGTAGATCACATCACATAGCATCAAATGTGTGTGAAGAATTTTTTTGACAAAAAGAGTAGACCTCAAAAATTTATGGAAGGAGATATGGTGCTGCTATGGGACAAGCGCAAGGCACCTAAAGGTATGCATGGAAAATTTGAGACACTGTGGAAAGGGCCCTTCAATATTCATCAGGTGTTTGTGAAGAGTTCCTTTAAGTTTACTTATCTAGATGTTGAGACACTACCCTAGACATACAATGGTTAGGACTTGAAGCTATACCAGATCTAAATCTAAAATAGGTAACCCTGTATTGTACAATAGTTACATTTAGTTCCTATTTTTGTTTCCCTTAGTTATGTTTCCTTTCCTTCATTCCTTTTCATGTTTTTCCTTTGTTTTTTTGTGAGTTACCCTTTTATTGAGCTTTGCAAAACTAGAGACTTGAGTTCCTTGCTTGGACATGTGAATGTCCAAGTCCCCAAACAGAGCCAGCTATTTCTCCATTTGTGTTCTATATATCTTTAGAGAAAAATGGATGTTTAGTGCGTAGTGATGGTCTTGAAAACATTGTGCAAGTATTGAGTCTAAGTCTAGTTTTTCCTTTAGGCTAATAAATCATTTATCATATTTTCCCAAATCACCTTCTCCTTTCTATGCCGGGGGGATTTTTATCCGAGATCATGTCATATTGGGTAGGTTAAGTTCCCAAATCTGTTAAAGGTCATGATTTAGAGGTTTCTAACATTGATTTTATGTGATTTTGAAATCTTTAGCTTTGGTACTTAATTTTATCTCATCAGCAGAAAATTGGTTCCGCACTTCTCCTTGGCGGATAACCACTTGCAGAGTTCATTTTCCGCAAACAAAATTTTTAAAAGTCTCAGTGGTCAGTGGAAGTTGAAAATAGATAATTTGAGGCTAGAAAGACTATTGCACTCAAAATGAATCCTTGTGGGCCATAGGAAGGATCAAGTGATGAAGAATCTAAGATCAAAGCTTATCTACAAAAAAGTGGAAAGTAGCATCTCCACTACTCCAACAGGCGGGTTTTGACTCGTAGGATGCATATTCTGCCATATTGTTATACGTGAGATTTGTGAAGAAAAATCAACATGTGAGGAGACTTAAGGCATAAAGAAAGCAGATAAAACTGTCATATATCATTTTAGCATTGTAACAAGTTAAAATTCCTCCTTGGCAGATTTTTGGGTAGGGAGTGCTCCAAAAACATTTCTTGGCCCAAAGGGAAGCGAAAAATTAATTATCCATTGTCTCCAGAAAGTTACCATTATACTTAACTAAAGTGAAAAGATATTTCTTAAAAACCCATAGAGGTAAAGTAATTAATTCAAATAAAGTTGTTTTTCTTCATAACAAACCTTTTCATAAATGCTTAAGTCTTTTCACTCATGTGGCGCAGGAAGTCTGCCGTTAATGGTAAAAAGTTAGGAGTTATAGAATTAGTGAAGTATTGCAAACAAGAATTACCATCTATTTGTCAAATTGTCTGAACTGAAACCCCTAGCGATAGTTGTTCATTGCTTTCATATTCCTAAAATAGATTCCTGGTTCCCACATCAAATCAATGAAAGCATGGCCACCAAATTCATGGGATTCAATGGGATGAATGGTATCAATTTCAAATGGCACAAAATCACGAATACTTCTCTAAGGTTCTTCGACATGCAGAGATTTCAGAGCATATTAAATTCAAAAAGACGACACCCAATTACAGAGAAACTGAAGGAGAGTGGATTAGTCAAACCCAATGGATTTCCTATTGTGATCAAGGCTCTAGAGCTTGTTTGATATTGCATAGCCCGCTATAATCCAAAAACCAAGAAAATTGTTTTGCCCGATGTCATGGTGCTACTCTCTATTGATCGAGACTCCATCCAAAACTCCCTTTGTATTCCAGAGCAAGCTGAATAGTCAGAGATGACATACAACCAGGAAGTTACTGAGTATGGAGCAAAGAAGACTGTATGGAAGAAGGGAATAATGAAAACATGGTTCCAAGAGCCAAGGAGCACTAAGGGAAAGTTTCCTAAGACATTATATGACACAAACCTGAAGCCAAAAATTATAGACATCCTAGTATTGCTTCACAGGATCAAAGGTGAGAGCGATGCACTTAATTTTGTTGAGAAGCATTTCTTCCTAGTTCAGGTGATTTTCTCCCAGCATAATTTGATTGATTGGATTCACATGGTAAGTGAAAATATTTCAAATTCCCTAAATAGAGCTAAACATCAGAATGAGTTACATATGTCCTGGGTTCTATTATATATCTTAGCTACAATTCAAATTTGGTCAAGGATTCCAAGGCTAGAAGAATTCTAGGAGGATGTTAAAACTTACGAATTCTTCCCCTGTTTGCAATTACATAATAGTTATACTAAGTATCTCAAATCTAATGATGCATTCACAATGAGACTGTGTAGCGAGTTGCAAGGTTTCCTAGAAAGGAGATTTTCTCCAGAAGCCATGGCATTTATCAGCCAATTTGGGGGTTATTTTATCGAATTTGTGAATTTCTCATATATCCGTCTTGCAGGATTCGATGATTTCCCCTTGAAGCTACCCAGGTATCCCAACGACATGATCATGCTAGTTGAAGTGATGAGGCAAGTAGCCTAAGTGAACCTGATCTGTGCAGGCACTAGGAAGAAAGGCTATGATTTCCCAATGTCTATTGGAGCCTACAACTGTGCATCTCGATCTGATGCAAAGAATGTTTTGAAAGCATTCTCAAAGAAGTTTCAATTGGAAACATATGATGTTCTAAGGCCCCAGTATGATCCTATAAACTATGCCCAAGATTAATTGAAAATGGGTCACAACATTCATCATATCGAGTACATATAAGACTATTGGGCCAACTACAAGGATGATCTAGAAAGCAGAGATAAATTCTATGCAATATTAACTATTGAACAAATCAAAAGGTTCAAAGTTAAGATTGTAGTTGAAGGCATAGAAGATGATGGAAAGTATATGTATGATGATACATACATGGAGAAGATTAAGCCCCCCCCTATAAGCTCTGAACCCATGCTCGGTCAAGCTATTACTGACTTGCAGTCCTTGATGGGTGGGATCTACAAAAGGATAGAATAGTGGATCCAATGGACGATGGGTAGAAGGAAGAGGTTGGAAAGGAAGCCTTCTTCTCAACAAACTCTTGCAAAAGTGACCAGGAGTACTCCTGTATCATCCTCGGAAACTATCCTGACCATAGCTAAAGAGCTAGCTCAACTAGCAGGCAGAGGTGATGAGCCTCCTAAAAAGATGATTCCATTGGACAAGACATACGGAGATGAATTACCTCCTATCATTGGTTAATAGAAGAAGCAATTTATATTGACCTAGTCAAGCCTACATCTGAACCTATTAAAAGTAGAGAAAAAGAGAAACTAGTTAAAGCTAGGACTATGGGTACACAAGGTGACACCTTGATTCAAGATACTCCAAGGTGAGGGTCCCATGTTATAGTAGAAGTGGGCGAGGATAGTTCCAGCATTACAACCACAGAATCAGATGAAGAGGTTGGAAAGCAACAAAAGTAGCTCAAGTCACTAAATTAGTTTCCTCATCTCCTACCTCAGTAAATCTATTTGCTTCCAGACCTAAATCTACTCCTCTGGTCATTAGGAAGTTGTTCATAGAATAATTGGTCTCTGCCACCAAAGTTACTAGTGCGGAGTCTTTGATAGAGAACACTCTAGAATGCAAAAGGAAGAGGATAGAAGAAGGAGCTCCCAGCAAGGATACTCTTTCATGGGCCCTACAATATAGTACCACTTTGAGCAAGGTCAAGAAAGAAAAGACAATGTCTACATTAGGCTGAGCAACATAATTTTTAGTGGCAAATATTCACCTTTTGACAAATTTTGGGCAATATCTTTTACGGAATTGGCGAATCGCACATGTTATACATTGGCCCAAATCACCCAATCTTGACATGGTACCAGTTAAATATTCATTGGAACAACCAATAAGATTTTCTATTTGATGAGGTTGACCAATATATTCACCTTTAACCAATATGGCGCGGTTATTTTAATGGTCTCTTATTCACCAAGGGTATTAATTATGAATTACATATAAAATATAAAATAGCCAACCCATTAATTAATTGTTTTATAGATCATGATATATTTCTCCAACCGTTAATTATATGTTATATTGACCATGGACTATTTCGCCAACCATTAATTATTTGTTATATTGACCACGGGTTATTTCGCCAACTGTAAATTATTTGTTATATTGACTATGACCTATTTCGCCAACTGTTAATTGTTTTTTATATTTACCACAACCATATTTTGCTGATTGTTTGTTAATTCCTACATTTAGGTCGGCCAACTTTTGCCAAAATCCTGAGAATTAAAAAAATGGAAATTTGAATCATGGATTGATATAAATTAATATGAAATCTATTAGTCTTATAGTTTTTGCGTCACCTTAAAAAATTTTGGAGGGATAGATTTACAAATAGCAATCTTGCAACAGTAAACAAAGGATTCACTTACAGCATTTTAGAGAATCAGAATTCAGAGGAAGCTAGACCAAGCCAGAAGGTAAGCAATTATTTGTTCACATTTCATAGTATTGCTATTAATTTCCTAGTGACTAGTGGGAGGTCAAGATGTCGGATAAGGGTGACTATCTTGAGTATCATCAGGTTGTTGAAGGGATTGAGATGCCAGGGGAGGTTGAACTTGAGACTCATACTTCTCACTGTGCTCAGTGCAGTGAAGGGGTTGGAAAGCTAGACAAGGGTAAGACTCCTCAAGGAAGTCAACGGTCTAGGAGGTAGTCAAAGCACCCAAAACTTAAAGATACTACCATAAAGGCTTTCTTTGGAGTTGGAAATGTTTCAGCTCCATCAACTTCTACAATTGCAAGTGCAAAATCCATTCACAGTAGCTCACTAGTACCACTACCGCAAGCTGGGGTTGTCATTGAGTTAAATGAAAATCAAAATGCATCAAATGAGGATAAAAATGGTGGCATGATAGAAGATGTTATAAGGGATACACAAAACCAGTTGGATGAAAATGCTAGCAATGAATATAATAATGATGTTGGTAGGAAGAAAAGAAAAAAGGGTAGTAAAAATGAGGCGGTAGTGAGAAATGACAAGAAATTTTAAGGTTGATTGGGTAGAAAAGTATTGGTTCATTGAACCAGTCCTAAATAATGATGAACAACCAACAAAATGTAGGTGTAATATTTGTACCTGGAAAAATAAAAGAGAGAATAAATTGTAGCTAAAGCTTGACACTATAGAAAAGCATATTGGTAAGTTTTATGAAAAAAAGATCAGAGACAGACAAGAAAAGTCAATAGTGAGATGGAAATCAAAGGAAAAATGTCTTCATGTTAAGTATACCATAGAATATGAAGAGAATAACAAGATAATGGTAGCAATTACTAGTAGTGAAAATCCAATCAAGGCTGGGTTTAAACATGCAGCCAATGAAGCAAACCTGGCAAAGAGCATTCAGATGAGAGTTGTTTTTCATATTATGTCTAGAGGGCGTCCTATGAGAGACTTCTTAGAATATGATAATTCATTATCCTTTTTGAGAGTTCCTCACTATCCTATGTCACATTGGTCAACAAACATTGGATGGGAAATGGAAAACTATCTTTCTGAGGTGGAAAAGCAAAATTTACAGGAGAAAGTAAAATACTCCAGATTCATTTCATTATCTATAGATGAATTTACTGTAGTAGATAACACTACCTGGGTCTGTATGCATGTGTATACAATAAAAGAGCATGTCCTCCAAGCTCATCTACTGTGTGTTCGTAAAATGAGGGGCAATTCAATAGCAGAAAACTTATATTTTGAAGTGAAGAATGCTTTGAATGAAGTTGCTGGTATGGATGATTTGACAATTGGAAAGAAGCTAGTGTGTACTAGAGCTGATGGAGTTGTAGTAATGCAAGGCCAAAGGAATGGTCTTTGTGCAAGATTACAAACTAGTATTTCCCCTTACATGCTTGTCATACATTGCATGGCCCATCAAATTAATTTAGCATATAAAATTGTAAGCGATTTTCCTACAGTGTCAAAAGTTGAAGATCTAGTTCGCGAGCTACACTCTTACTTCTGTAGAAGTCCAAAATGTTTTTCATAATTTAAGATTTTTTTAGAAGGAGTAAAACCAAGAAACAAGCTTGTCAAGGATGTTGAGACCAGATGGATCTATTTTCATGGACCAGTAGAAAGAGTTCTAATAAAATATCAATCCTTGATCGGACTAATATATGAGAAATGCCTCAAAGTAGACAAAGCTCTTGATTTGTTCATAAGTTAAGTGATATAGAGACTCTATTAACTTTAGCCAGTCTTCTCGCCATGCTAGATTTAATGAACAAACTTGTTAAGAAATCCCAAGACAGAACTATGTATATCCATGAGTATAGCAGTTTACATAAAATGACATGCTTTGCCCTGGATTTTCTGTACTCAGATATGACAACAATTCAAAGCCCAAATTTTTTCAGGTGGCAGAAAATTATAGAATTGAGTCATTTTGAGAATTTTCTACAATTTAATGAAAAAAAATGATTTATGTGTGTTTTTGAAAGGATATGAAATACCAATGCACCAATCTAAGATGGGCAAGCGAGGCAGACTACTTCCAGTTAAAAGGGTTGATTTTGACAGGATTGTTAAATCTATTAGTAATAATTTGAAGTCAATTTCTGACCAACTTTCAAGTGAGATTCGTGAAAGATTCCCTCGAGAAGAAATTCTTGAAGCCATGGGTTGTGTGTTTCCTCAAATTTTGAAAAACTTTGGAGATAAAAAAAAATGATGCACAAATCTTTCATAAAAATATTTATGAATTGATCAGAGAGTTTTCAAAACATGTAGATTGTATTGGACAACCAATTGAAAGAATTTTAGATTCAGCTAATCTTAAAAAAAAAATGTAGACAATTTGCATCATGTATGAAATTGCAGATTAAAAACTTGGAGAATCCATTTGAACCTGGTGCAATAACCAAGCTTTGGAAAAGGATAGAGCAGAGTGAAGTATTGTGTGATTAAATATCAGAATATTTCAAACTTTCTAATTTTTGTCAAACAATGATATTGGGGTTGGTGGAAGATGAAAGAGTTTTTAGTGCATTGGGGTTTTTGATATCAAAGATCAGAAACAAACTAGATGGAAATTTGGAAACTTTCTTGAGGTTGTTTGTAACATAGTACAATGTTAGAGACTTTCCTTATGATAGGGCATTGGAAATTTGGAATTCCATGCATGAAAGGCGAGGGATTTTGAACACTTCAAAACCTGGTGGTACTGGTGCTACTACTAGTTTTGAGACAAACAATGGATCTTGGTCCCAGACTCAGAATGAAGATGAAGAATTTTTTGATTTTGAATACCCAACTCAGAATGAAGAAGAAGCTCTTGCTACTAGTCAATTTCAGGAGCTAGATTCCATGTGGGATATAGAAGCTGCTGACTGCTCACTGAGTGAGTGAAATGATTTAGAAATTAGAATTAGCATTCAAATTTTAGTTAATAATTAATAGGTATTTATACACTGTATAATTATTACCTTTTAGTTATTACTGTACTTGTTGGACTTGAATATTGACAATTTGAAATTGACTCATATTACAAGTAATTACTAATAAGTATTGTTCATGATTTTTGTAATTTCATTTTATATTTTTGTAATTTGAATTCATGATTTTTGTAATGTATAATGTGTTGGTTGTTTTTTATGCTATGACAATAAGACAACAACCTCTTCTTCTTCTATCCAATTTTAGGAAGTAGCCAACTCCAAATATTACTTCACATCAAGAAACGGACCAACTGACAAACACTCTGATAACATTTCTACACTTTAGGTCTTACTTCATATCAATATGAATCTATGCATTAATTAGAGCATCATTTAATCTAATCCTTGATCAAAACTCTAAAAAATACACATACACAGATAAATTCTATGCTAATGAATTAGAAAACTCATAACTCACAAGATAAGATGACACAGGAGAGAGTAGAACTAGGATCTTTGTATTAAGTATAGAAAATCACATCTAGCATCGTAGCATACAAAATGTATTCAGAAATAACCTCTTCAATAATTTTCAAGAGATCTTTCAAATCTATTTCTATTTATCACACTTAACTAGTACAATGTCTTCTTAATAAGCTTACAATACAAAATTTTCTAGCCCTTTCCAATGATCTTGTTAATCCTCTCATAGAGTAGGATTGCAACAAGATTTGGATCAATTGGAGTGAGGACAAAACACATGACTCATAAAAGAAAAAAATAAGTGGAAGTGATAACCACTTTGTTACAATATTTTTTGGAATTCTTTGTCTTCCGACCACCTAGCCTCTTTAATTTATTTATTGTTGTTAAGAAGCTGCCATATAAAATTGTTGTTGTCACTCAAAAATGGAAAACCACAAATCAGCTAACTCTCTTCATTCTTTTCCTCTGGGGCACCTGCTGCAAACCTGTCTTTCCATGAAGTAAACACCTCATCACTGGGCCATGCAAAATTGAGGATCTCCCTTTATGTTACCATTTATCCTCTCCCAATTTGTCTTTTCTCGCTCAATTTCTTCCCTCCAAAAATTGAAGAATGCTCTAGCTTCTTGAATTTTTTCTACAAATACTACTGTACTATCCATATTTACTATGTTGTTTATCCTAATAGCCATCTCATCATTAACTTCTTCCCTCCATAGTGGCTTCTTCTTCAAATGGCTATTCTTTTTAAACATGGCTGGGAATATTTCAAAACATAAATGGGAGTATTCTTTTCTTAGGGCTTGTGCCTTCCTGATTATTATACCTCTTAAATTCTTCCCCTGAGAATAAATAGCTGTCATATCTAATCTATCAAAAAAGTGCATGACAGTGGTCCTTAACTTATCCTCATATAACTATTTTACAAAATTTTGTCCCTCTTTGAACTTGGTTCTTTCTTCATCCCATTTTTTTTGGCCTTCTCTAAGCTTGTCCTTTCTGCTATCAGTTTATTCTTTTCATATTGCAATTCATCTTCTGAGCGAAAGCCTGAAGGAGAGGGAGAAGGAGGAAAATCTATTATTGGGCTAGAGGAAGAGTGTTGATATGCCTCTACTGCTATTATTCTTTGGGTTGAAGCCTAGAATATGATTTTTTCCTTCTCCAAATTTGACAATTTCTGTTCATTGTACCCCTTCAAAACTGTGCTAAATCTCTCCTCTAGGGTTTTATTTTCATCCTCCAACTTTTCGGCTACTTTCACCCCAAATTTTACTGATTCTAGAGTAATGTTTGTTGCTTCCATAACCCATGTATCAACAACTCTCTTAACCAACATATTTCCTGAATGCTCATCTTGGTTTTCTTTATCAGTTGCCTTATTGCTTCTCTTCCTAATATGCCACATTACTAGTGCAGCATGGTCTTCACTGAATTTTATGCAAACTTGGCCATCCTTCTTCACTAGTTCCCTCCCCTCATCTGGAGTTATTTTGGCAAACTTGGCCATCATTTCATGCTTGATTTTAGTTTCAAGCTCCTCCTTATCTTTGGCAGGGTGTTCTTCCTGCTTCTTCTGACTTTTTTATTTGAATTCATTTATATGAATTCTCCATAAGAATTGTAAAAAGGCCCTAGACTTAACAAAATTTTCATTAGACAAAAACTTGTCACTGGATTTTTGTGTAAGTGGGTCCAATTCCTTTCCAGTATATTCTGCCACTATAAGGTCCAACTCACTAACTTTAGGAGTTGCTGGTGTTCCTTCTTGTAATTCTTTAGATGTGACAAAAATCTAACCAACATTCCCCATCTGTACTAGCTGCTCTGCAACACCTTGATCATCTATATGTATGGGAGATTGGGATGGAGAATATACATTTGATTCTTTTTGGGCTTCTTCTCCTACCCTATTCCTCTTGGGGCTTGGCAATGTGCTAGAGTTGGCCTCCAGTGGCCTCTTACCCTTTGGATCAGTAGTCTCTTCTACTTTGGGTACCACTGCACTATATCCTTTCCTTTGATATACAACATATTTACCAGGAGGCACCCCTCTAGTAGGAATGATCCTACTTAATACTGCTTTAGCCCTTTCTGGCTCTTTCTGCAATATTTGTTCTCTTTTCTAATTCAATGCTTGCATAATTTCTTAAAATATTATGATTAATGAATCAATTTTATTAGCCCATGGCTGAGCCTGAAATTCCCTCAGGGGGTCATATAGTTTATGAAAATGTTGCACAAATTTCAGGCCTTTCTTGTAAGCCATCCATTTCTCTTTCTTTATTTCTTTCTTAATTATGTCAAGCTCATTCCTGATGATATCCTCTGGGAAGTTAAATTGGTGGTTCAACACCAAGCATCTAGTCTTCTTCTTGAATATATCCTTTATGAAGGCTTTAGGATCG